>JAVCKT010027796.1:11547-30583 GCA_032273925.1 Rhynchotus rufescens | reverse complement strand
GCAGCATAATCTAGTTTTTTATTACTACTTTAGTGACAACCACTTTTCCTCTGAGAAAGTTATTCTATTATTTATTGAAAAAATTGCTACCACTCTCAATGAACTAACAACCGTACTGGGAGGTGTCATCAGAAAAGACTTTTCAGCATTGCCCATTGATAGTGTTGAATGTATGTTCAGAGAGAGGCCTAGTTTTCTCAGAATTGAAAAAATTTTAAAAAGGACTATTTTTTCCCCAAAATAGTAACACCAGTAATGAAGTATTCCTTCTAAAGTTTCTTAAAGAAATGCATTGCATATATTTTGATCCTAAACAATTTCACAGATTGACATTTTCTTTTATTATAAACATTACCGAAGAAATACCAGCTTCCCAGTTGTATCTACAAAATACAAAAATCTGGTGATATATACTAGATTGCATATCTGTAATAACTGTAAATACCAGTTTGGGCACTCCAACTGACCTGAAGAAATCTTGTCATGTGTAAGAAGAAATAATAGAACTGTAAGATTGGAACAAGAAAAATAAAGAGACTTTAAATCTATGTACGCTGTTCATCAATTAAATATAAGTAATGTGATAGTAATGTCTTGTATAAACATCTATCTTCCACAAGATATTGCTACAACTGATGGAAAGATTTCAGGAATTTTGGATGCTTCATCTCCAGGGGCATTCCTTGTTAGAACTGAGCTGTGTGGAAACCCTCAGCCTTCTCCTAAGGAAGAAGGAAACTCTAACACTCTCTGGAAAGGGTCCATAGAGAGACACTTTGGGAAAAGATGTTTCAGCATCAGTCTTTTCTAGTCTGCCTGTCAAAAGCAATGTTGGATGTGATCAAAAACTTGTTCCACCTTTGGTACACAAAAAAAGCCAGCTTAGCCTGGCTCTTAGCAGCTGGCAGATTGTTCTTCCTTCTGATTAGCAGTGAGGAGAGTAGTTAGTGTTCATCAGACACCTGAGTTTTAGAGGGAAAGACCTTTCTCTGGCCTTATTCAGCTTATCTTGAATTCCATATATGGAGTACTTTAAAAAGTCTACTAATCCTACCTAAGCACGCTTTACTAGCAATTTTGAAATAAAAAGGCAGGGTAGCTGCTGAACAAAACAGAAGGTGTCCACTTCTTACCTGATTTCCCCCCTGACATTTCACTATCTAGCCTCTCTCAAAAAGTGTAACTGCAGCAGCAGAGATAGGAAGATATGGAGTGACTGTGTCAGCTCTGACATTTATTTTGAGTCTTGAAAACAATATTATGCATTTACAGCACAGTCATTTTCAAGCTGATTTTATCCTTGTGGACTTTTCCAGCTTTCTTCTTATCAGTTGATAAGACTGCTCTGAGTTTTGCTCACATTTATTTTCCAATCATGCTTCATAACCCTTTGAAGCCTCCTAGTGAGGAGGAGGAGTTTTGCTTGTCTGTGCTCAGTCCATCTAGCTGTGCTTGTGCATCACAGTAAAGGCCAGCAGATGGTCTAGGTTACTGTTTCTCTGGCTTAGCAGTCGATCACTGAGGAAAGCATATGTTATAGTGGATTTTACATTTAGCAGAGGGCTGAAATGATATATTTATAAATATGTGAGGAAATTTCAGCCAACTGAGAAAAAAAAATGATTTATTTGGTGTGCTTTAAATTCCTTCATATTATCAGTTGTTTTTCTCACTTAGCAATTTTCTTCTCTTAATCAAACAGTCACTATCAGTAGTAGGCCACTGACTCATCCAACTACTGTTTTCCTCTGATTACTCTAAAATAATTCTGCATATCAATTTGCAAACGAATTCCAAGTAGGCCAAGAAAAAATGCCTCAGTGAAAGAAAATTCTCTACAAAACTTATGAGGAATACAGAATGCATTCTGTATTATGGCAAATATATTGTATTACTAATACACATGAGAAGTAGCAAAAAAAATCTGATTTCACATGCAGAGAAGCTATGAGCAGCTTATTAAATAATGACATCTGCTATAGCTGGATTCAGTTTTTAACTTCCATTGAATGTCTCAAGTTTTAGGGGAAGAGTTGTAATACTGATTTGAAGAAAGCTTCTCAGAATCGTCATTCTTTTTTAATGAATTTATTTATATATTTATTTAATCTGACACTATTTTTTTTCAATTTTCTAATTATAAGGTTTAAGTCCACAGTAAAACCTATAGGATTTCCGTTAGCAGCACAAAAGGCTAAAATCAATCATTCATATAATACTTACTATTTTATCGACTATTGAATATGCTAATTATATAGTGAATGAGGCAAATTTATGTACTGTTTAAGTTAATGATTTATTAATATTTTTGGTGCAGGAGAAATATGTCTTGATTTTAACGTTCAGAAACAAGAAATTAAATGGTAAATATACTCAGTCGTAGCAATTCTTAGAAAGACACTTTTCATTTGAAGAAATTTTGATTGCTTATTAGAACTAAAAAACTATTATTTATGGATTAAAAATGAATATTATTTGTGTGAAGTATGATGCAGGTTTTCACTGTTATAATGTATCTTCTGAATGTCTCATGTTACTCCTGCAAACAAAACCATCCAGCTTCTTAAGTAAAGAGTAGAATGTATCCCATGACCATGGCATCCTACTAATTTCTTCTTCTCATTGATTGTTTTCTTTTTGTTTTTTAAATAAACTTCAACTATTTTTTCTAGAAGCTGTATGTATTTGTAGCCTGGGGTGGGCTGGGAGAGAAGTCAATGAATTTATTTGCAACATTTTTTCACCCTTAAAATTTTATAGTTCTGCTTATAATTGAGAATCATAGTAATTATATTTTATGTTTGTATAATATCTTCTATCCTATAGCTTCCATACACTACACAAGTGCATTACCACAATTGTAACTAACCTGGAAGACATAACAACATTTTGCTGAGAATGGTAGCACACACCATTTTGATGCTATTAAGGTCTATGTTTTGTTCAAGCTTTGTTTCTCCTTCATAATCAAAAGATGCATCTGCTCAGTCCTATTGTTTTTTATAAGTAAAAATAATACATCAAAAACAGAGTAAACATTTTTTCTCTATTTGTTAGTAGGCTTTGAAGACTGGAGAAAAGAGTCTTAATAGACAGCTTCAGTGAACAGAGTAGAAGGGCTATCTCCTCTGCACAAAACTGTAAAGGGAGCACAAATTCCCTGAGATTCTGAGTTGTCTTTTAATAAGCTTTTTATAACTTACCTGCATGTGAAATCAGGACTGCTATTGCCTCTCTTGCTCAAATGTAAATAATATGTATATTGTATCATTCTCACATTTTCGTGCCAAGCATTCCCATATAGTGTTTTGATTTCTGCATCCTAGAATGTAAAGACCCCAATTTCACTTTCTGGCACTCTGACAATATAGTGGGGGACTATAGCTTGGTGGGACAGCTGTATTCTCTTTACAGGATGAGTTAAAACTATTTCCGTGAGCAACATATTTAAGTGATTTTCTTCTTATTGACTGGATCAATATCGTCTATACAGCTATCTGTTTTGTTGCAGTTTTCAGGAAAGCAGTTATCACTGAGACTGCATTTGAGTTTCAGACCTTAACTAAGGACACTGCCCTAGCTGATCTTTAATCTGGTCCTGTCCTGCCATTTTAATGTGCCTTATAAGTCCTCCATGAGTGCTGGTTTGCTAGCACAGTCCAAAGATTTTGCCCTTGTATATAACGGCTCAAATGTTATACTGTTCATGTGATGGAGAGAGATCAGACAGAAAGGAATTGGCCTCAGTGTCCTTTCTCTGAGCACACCTATCAGGTATAAGGTCACAGATGTGCAGCCACTTGTGTGTCTTTCTAAAGGACTCATCCAGGGAACATTTCTAATGTTCAACAGTCCTGCTTAGCTCTTTTTTATGTTTTTATTTTATTTTATTTTTTTAATATGGCTTCTGAAACAGTTTATACTACCTATATTCTCTCAAATATCTATTTAGCTAAATACTCAGAACAAGTCTCAAAAAATGTAAATGTTCTACTTGAAGTTTTAATAGCCAAAGTTTTTTATCGATTCTAACCCTAAGTGATTCATAGTTACTATTGACCTATATGAACATAACTAGTTTCTTAATTTATGTTGTTAAGCACTTTTGTGAGGAAATTGCCTATTGTGTTCTGTTGTGGTTTTCATTAATATCATGTAGGTCAGTTTCCTCCAAGATTAAAATCAAAGATGAATAACTTTGTGCTCAGTTAGAGCACACCATTTGCTAATTCATCTGAGATCAATAATGATTAAATGAATAATTTAGTGAACCACTGTGAACCCTTTTAGGCTGTTTTATTTTCTTCCACCATCTTTGCTTGTCATTTACAATAATATACAACATTTGGAGGGTTAGACAAGGAGAAAGATTTCTTTTTTTAACTGCATTTTTTCCTTAGTAAGCAAAAATGAGTACGTGTTCATTTTCTCCTCAAATAACTTACTCAAAATCCTTTTGGAATTTAAAATGTTATTAAAAACAAGCAAATAAAGAAACCTTTGTATTCTCTTTGAACATTCCTTTTAGGTTTTGCTTGACAATTTCTTCCATTCTGCTTCTTAAGATCTTATGTGAACATGTTGTTATGAACAACAGAACAACAGGTATAAGGTTCTTAAACATGCACCATTTTGTGTAGTGACAGTGCATCTGACATAGTCAGAAAGTTGTCAAATGGATCTATCTTCTGTAGAATGTTCAAAATGCCCCAAAGAAATTCTTTGGACTTATGTATGAACAAGCTAGCTGTTAAAAATAATTAGGAGAGGTCTAATATTTATTTACACTTTTGGTGTGTCCTTGATCTGTGCCATTGAATTAAAAGTTCTTTATAACACAACACATACATGAATCCAGGTAAACAGTATGTCCACTACAGCAAATCTAGTAGATATTCTCAGACCGCCTGGAATATATAACACCCAAAACAGCTTCTCCAACCCAGCTTTTACTTGTCATTTTTATCAAAAATTCTGTCACAGGAAATACAGAGATTTCCTTTTAAAACAATAGTCATACCATTGAGTCAAGTCATTGAAAGGATCTGAGGTATTTCTCTCACTGGGGAAATTCTCTTCCCTTGAGGAAATCAATGCACCATTTAGGTAGGGTTCCCACTAGGGAAGTATGGATTTTGGATTTCAATTTTTTGAGAAGTCTCTTCTGTATTGAGCCATGGGAAGGAAAGAATCACTGATAAGAAAAAGCAGCACCTATGTTGGTGCAAATAGCTTTAACAGTTATGCAAATTATTCTATATCAAAATCTGAAAATTTTCTATTTTCACGGTCAGTTAGGTGGTAAGAGGAATGGGGATCATGTAACTAATATTAATGTTATATTGTCAGCACTAAACAGAAGAATATTGATTTGAACAATAAAGATTTGCACAGCATGTCATTACATTGTGTCAGTGAATTAAGGCAAACAATATTCCCAGTAAAAGAAAACTAGTTCAGTAATACAGGTTATCTTTTTAACTATATATCAATTATATATTAGCATACTATGATATATATTTTTATATGTAGCATATTTCTACATTGATGTTTGTAAAATATTTTAATGTTGAAACTATTTGTCCCCTGTTGTACATTCATGTCAGACTATAGGGACTTTCCATCATGCAAGAATTTTATAGAGTTCTTTTCCGTGCCTCTGAATTTGATCCCTGTAGATTAGAGAAAGAACAAGGAAAAAATGTCCATGTAGCTGGTTACACACTGGGTAGAAATTCTTATCTGAAAGGGAGATTTTTCCTTTGGCTATTTGTGAATGTAAATTACTCAACTATGTTACTGACAAATTATGCATGAGCAATTTCATTTTAAACTCGGCATTACATTTTTCGTGTCAGTGACATACACTCACCTTTGTGTTCACCTATTACGGTTAGACAGTCTCAGATGTAAATCTGAAAACACATTTCATTTCAAAAAATATATTTATGAGTGATGGTGAAAACAGTTCACAACATATGTTTACATGGCTGAATTTTTAGTCATTTAGTCATGCAGAATTTCTTATAACTTTTTTCAGAATTTGTACTAGTGTTATTTTAAATGATTCAGCACTGGACACTATATTTTGGAGGCATTTTCACTGTGCATCTGCTGGTTCGGGGTTTTTGGTGTCAGATTGTTTGCAGTGTGAGGAATTTCTTTCATAAACCCAGAGGAATTTGTTTCATAAACCCTTTTTCCCAGAGGCAGCACTGTCAACAATCCTGTTTGTCAGTCTGTATTTACAAATTGTTTTAGATTTGCACATTAACATGATGCAGAATAACCTTTTGCATCCAGAATCAATCAATACATATTTAGTACAAACAACATCTATTAGATGCATCAAGGTACTTCCTTGCTAACTGCTAGCAAAGTGATGTCAGACAGAACTGTTTCATTGGGGTAGCTATAATCTTTTCATTTCTGTTTTTTTTTTTTTTTTAAATAAATCTATGCCTGATAATGTCAGGTTTCTAAGCACTCCTTATAGATAGATACAAACAATAAAACATTGTAACTGCCTTGCTTGCTTGCACACATACACTCAAAAAATCACTGGAAAAAAACCCGATACAAGTAATACTATAAGCGTAGGCTCAAATCACTATCTTTCAGTGTAAAGATTCCCAGATTTGTTTGAAACTAGCTGTCTTAGAAACAAGAGTCAGACTTTCTGTGCAATAGCAAGCTCAGAATAAGGCTAATTTACCTTGCTTCTTGCCATGATAGAGAGACTGCACCAAATTTTCCAGTATAATGGATCGCTATTTAGCTCTCCCACATAAAGCTAAGTAGGTCATTCCTACACTGAATAGAAACTGCAGTGTAGATACACCTCAGGAATGAGATGATAACTTCCTAGAGCTGCTTCTCCTTCCTTCCTTCCTTCCTTCCTTCCTTCCTTCCTTCCTCCCTCCCTCCCTCTCTCCCTCCCTCCCTTCCTCCGTTCCTCCCTTCCTTCCTCCCTTCCTTCATTCCTTCCTTTTCCTTCCTTCCCTTAGATCTAGAAGTTGATTTAGAAAAAGATAGTACTTTTTATATTTGACTTCCCTGTTACATGACTACTTATAAGTAAAAATTCTCATGAATTACCATAGTAACCTGCAATTTTTATTTCATTACAGAGAAATAGCAGTGAAAATTTATCTACATATAGTAAAAACTATTACCTGATATTCTTTTTTATTTACTATGAAATAGACTGAGGTCCCTGGTAGCATTTCACATGCTACAGTTCAAAATAAATAAATAAATAAATAAATAATCCCTAGTTCCTTGGTTTCTAGTGTAAATTATTGATATAATTTATACCCTAATTCATGGCATTGTCATGTACCCTCCGTGAAAGTTGAACACTGCCTTGCAAAAGCTGAGAATTATTTTCTTCATTTTGGTAGGATATGTCCAGAATACAAGAACAATGCCCAGACCACCAACTTCTAGGTTTGATGTTATCAAATAATGATTACAAAAAGAAAGCTGCTTTAAGTTTCATTCCAACTCTGGGAAATGAGTGAAAATTCAGTGTGACCTGTAACCTAGATGGATGTCAATGAAAAAGGCAGACAGACAGACAGAATTCGTTTTATCTGACTTTGACTGCCTGAAAATTAAACATCATCTCACAACTGCTCTAGATTTAACAAAAACCTATATCACAAGCCCAGTAAGGAGGGTTGGAGTGGGAGTAGTTCTTCCCAGACAAAAATATGACATTTAAGGTAGATGGAATGAATCATCCTGTGGAAGTGCCTGTACATGCACTCATTCTCAGTGAAAGTACTCACACTTCAGGATTATACAGGATTAGTTTGGATGGGAACTTGACTCAAGCACCTACATCTTGGTGTCTAGTGTCATTTTAAGCATCTTAATAGAGACAGCAGTTATTCCACAGGACATACAATCAAGATATCCAAAAGTTAATCGGACTGATCGCCTGGGAATGTCTCAAATGTCAGTGGGGACAAAAGTTTAGACAACTTAATCAAGATTTGACTTTTGAAAGACAAAATAACTAATAAGCATCTAATAATACACTGCCATAGCTACATCAAGTTTCTTTCTAATAAACAAGAAAAGGTATGGTCCTGGGAGTCACAAAAAAAATGTATATTATAAATAAGATATAATTTAAAAATAAATAATGGAAGTACAAGCCATTCTACCTCAGCTTTCTCTGTCTTGCTCCTTTCTTATTTATTTTTTTCTTTTCTTTTCCCTTCACTTTTTATGTAGAGAGCTTGCAAAGGTCATCGGATATCTTGTTTCATCTCAGGACTCTGCTTCACTCTGAGCCTCACTGTATAGATAGGGGCAAAGAGCAGTATCACAGGTGATTTTTTTTACTGATATTGTCAAACCAAGAAAGAGACAAAACAAACTTAGGACATGCAAATGTCTGTTGTGCCTTGTAGTTTTTCATGAATGTGTTTTTTCCCTTCTTTTCCTTCTGTCTTTTCTCTTACTTTTTCGTCTGCTTTCTACACTGACTGCGTCATGCAGCATTTCCCCTCCAGTTTTGTGCAAGTCAGGAATGACCTATTCAGGAAAAGGACTTAATTAGAAAAGACAGATTATCTCTGAAACTGCGGGAATGGACTAGAATTCTGATCAAATTTAAACATAAAATTTCTAGTGTGTCTATTGAGCAGCCCAAGGTCCTTGTAATCAAAATATAAAATTAGACTTGACTTTTTGATACAAAGAATCCATCCAATTGCTCAAAAAATTGTTTGCATTCAACAAAGATTAGAAATGAAAAATATCAGGAACGTATCAGGAACATTGTTAACATTAATATTGAAAATTTCAGATGTTCCTAACAAATGATAACGTTAAAAACTTTGGAGGAATAAATTTACATGCTTTTACAGGAACAGGTTACCCTTCTGAAATATTAAACTGCAAGGAAGTAGTAGACTATGAAGGAAGAATTTGCAGAGTACAAAATGAGTATAAAAAGGTATAAAATTGCTTTAGGAGACTATGTTCCTATTCTAACTGATTTTGGTACCTAAAAATGATTTTCCAGACATGTAGTCCATTAAGGTTCATTCAGGTTATTATGATTGATTAAGCTATTCAATTGATGGTAACTAGTACCTCTAAAGACTCCAGAGTGAAGGTTGTAAACTATTTTAGGAGCTAGAGGGGTTGCATTGCTAAATCAATTAAAACTTATTGCCTCTGATTGCCAAGTATTTATACCACTTTCTAAAAACACAGTATTTGATGACTTCTTTACTTAGGAAGAAAACTCAGTCAAAACTTCAGAATAGGACAGCTCATAGGAGAATTCAGACGTCTCTTAGGCTCACCAGGGAGTTGACTTTTGCTTGCTAATTGCTTTGGTCTCCTTGATACGATTCCTGCTGTGCTGCTTATAAGCCTGACTGATATCCTAGAAATGCCTTCTAAATGACTTCCTTATCAGTGACAAATTCTTTAAGCTCCCTGGAGGAGCAAGGAAGAGAGCTGTTTTATCCTCTTTCACCAGGATGCCAAGATTACTCCTCCTTTTCCAAAAATCTACACAGGCATAAACCAAAACACAGATATTATGGCAGAGAGTGATTTATATGCTTTCCTGTGATGAAAATGACTCATTTCACTAAGATCCTTTTGAGAAAATGTTGTGGCACAAGATGAAGAGAAAAAGAGTAAAAAATGCCTGTCTACTATAAATAATATCCAGTTTTTAGTTTTACTTATTTAAGGGGGTAGAATGGGAGCTAACCTGAAAAATACTAAGACAAAAATAGAGGCAAGGAAAGGAGAAAAACAGTAGGATAGGTAACTACTGAGGAATCTTATGTGGAGAAACAGAGGGAACAGTAGTGCATTAAAGTAAACAGTCAAGTGGGCCAAAGCAGAGAAAACCTATATTGAACTACAGAAATTCGCAAAAGGACTCTGCAGCTATTCCTTCTGAAATAACAGTTTGTCTTTTTACAGTGTACTCTGCATATATCTAGCTTCCTCATCCTGCCTATTCTTATACCTGTTTTAAATGCTATTCTATTCTTTATTTCCTAATGAAATATACTTCCTTCATATATAATTTCTTCTTGAAACTTCTTTACTCTGAGTGTTCTAGGTTTAATAATAATCATAAAAAAAGATTTGTGCAATCCTGTACAATCTACTCAGTAATGATAGCGATATTTATTTATTTATTTATTTATGTAGGAACATACTTCTGCAAGCTCTTCAGAGAAGATATTGGAGCTCCAACTTTGGACAGTTTACACAGTTACCCTGGTTTCACGAGGACTGTGAACCTGAAAGTAGGCACCCAAAGTTGTATTGCGGAGTAAGAAGGTGGAGTTTTTAATTTTTCTTAAATCTAAATAACACAATATCTACTGTTACTAGTTTGTGTGGTGCTGTTTGCTTTTATCCATAAAGAAAGAAGACATTCTGCATTTCTCAGTGAAGTTTGTTGACTGCAAATCATTTTTATAGCAGACAATTCCCTTCCAGGAAGGCAGATTTTCAGCGATTAGTTCAAGCCTCTGTTGTACTAGAGGGTAACTGTCAAGAACAAAAGACTGAAAGGGTGTTCCTGAAGCTCCAAACTGTGTTTCCTTCTCAAAAATGTGTATGATATACAGTACTTTTAATAAACTCAAGTACTATCCAGTCAGAACTTTTTGACTTCACCAAAGAAAATTTATTGAGTTTTCCAGCATGAATGTACCCATAGCCAGAGTGCCCTTTGGAGCTTTTATGCTACTGTGGTTCCTTAGCTCAAACAGTTCTTTCCCATGGATGTTCCTGACTTCCTTGATCTGATGGCCAAAGCATCCTTCCAGTTGCAGTCTCCAGCTCCTGTTGTGTGACCTGATGGGAGGTTGCTCTTAGCTCTCTTTGGCAAGCAGCTGAGTTAAAAAAAAACCCAGCAGCTGTAATTCTCTTCAGCAGAGGTGAGTGGTGTGGTTCGTAACAAAATCTATTGTCCCATACTGCTCCTAACTTTCCAGTACCGCTTACCTAAAACCAGGAGGCCTAATGTTGTTAAGCAGTCAGCCCTCAGAGTTATCAGAAATGGAGAGCTACGAACTCACACATGAATTTTACTAATGCAATAACCACACCTTAGCTAAATTTCTTTATACTCATTGGCATGATCCTAACCCCTGTGTCCTCTGTTTTACACTCTTCTGCATTCTACCATGCTGAATGAGGTTTTCTTATTTGCTGTTAACAAGTTCTTGAAATATCATCTCTTCTTGGTGTTGCAAGCTTTGCTTTTGAGCAGATTCAGTTTAGTTTTGTTCCTGATGGAATGTGGTAGTGCCAACTGGATCAATTTTTTTCACTTGAGAATCTGAATGCTGGGAAGAACAGTTGCCAGGTGCCTAATTCAGATGTTTGGAATTGTTGTGTGGAGGTGCCTGTATCTGTCTACAGAGCAGATATTGATTCAAAGAAAATCATTCTCTCCTAGCCTGAGTTGCAATTCTAAACTTCTGTGTTAGAAATATTTTCTCTTCTCCTTTTGGCTCTTCAGATCTCTTTTTTTTTTTTTCTCAATTACAGTGAATTCTTCAATGAAGAGCTTTTGATAAATAGGCTACTACTTTCATAACACATCCAAAAAGTAATTGGAACATCAGTGTATAGTCAGAGTATAAGATAAAGCAGAGGGAATTTGAAACAACATAATATGTGATTTTTCATCCTATAAATTCATCTTCATCCTAAAAATGAAGCTGGTTTAGGTTTCATCTTGACCAGTACACCAAATACAGAAATATCAGGTAAAATAGACATGATTTTTAGATTAGTAGGCAGATATAATTATAGAAAATGTGTAAATTATCCCTCTGGTCTGATCAAGGGATAAGAAAATCCAGGTCTCAGCTACTTCCTGCTGTTAGAATTTGTGGTGAACTGGAGATTCAGCTCCAAGTAGAGAGAAGCGTGCAATCTGGTCTAGGAGGGAATTATGGTGGGGTACTCACTCCTGTGCTGTTTATACTATTTCAGGATTCTTTGTGCAATTTAATATTCTTAGGCTAGCTAAATGTAGCCAGAGCAGCCAAGCTTCAGGACTCTAACATGCTTAGGCACATCAGAGAAGAATAAAAAGAAAAAAAATTGTTCTTAATCCACACTGATTTCTGAATTTGCCATAAAGATGTCTTTATGTCTCAGCAATAAAATTCTGAGATATTTCAATTAAATGCAGCATTATTTTACTGTAATACTTTGTAATCCAAATAAGAATTAAATTTACTCCATGGGCCTCATTCATATTGATTTCATCAGTGATAATCCCTGATACCTGTACTGAAAACAGTAAGTTTGCACCAGCATACCAATAGAATAAAACAGCAATGTGCCATATCTGTCAGATAATATGTTGCAGTTATCTAGCGCTATTCATCAGGAAGCCTCTAAGCGCCTTACAGGGGAATCTGACATCATTGTCTATATTTTACAGGGGTGAAGAAATGATTTTGTCAAAGCCAAGAAGCCTGCCTATGGTATAAATGAGACATGATTGCAGATCTGACTCATCAGTCCTCAGTGCTACTGAATTTGATAGCCTCTGGGCTATGCCAGCTCTGCAAACTAGCTGTTAGTGTAGACAACAATGACTGCAAGCACTGAAGTTAGTGTTTTTTTAAAGAAAATCTAAATCAAATATATTACAGTAATAAAACAAATTAGCAGCTGATGTCTTGAGGCGACAGTAATGAAGCCCTCACAAAGCAGGCCTTTAGTAGTAGTAGTAATAGTAATCATAAGTTCAAGTTTAACTAAGTGAGCCATTAAAAGTAGAATGTTGAAATGAAGTGAACCAAATGACAAAGTAAAACATGCCTAGGGCAATGAACAGGTTTTTAATTTGTTTAACTTCCATCTCTCTGGTGTCTGGCTCTAAGAAATGATGTGACAAAAGACTCCTCACTAAATTCTAGTCTGAATGCTAAATAAATTAGTAATACCAGCAGCAACAGTATTACATACAGCCTATTCATCTCCCACAGTGCTAACCTCACCAGGCCTCTCTGGCTTCGCTTCTGGTATTCTTTTATTCAGAGAAAGCAGCTGTAAAACAGTCATGCAGATCTTAAAATATGGTAGAGCGCTACACATCTCATGCTTCTAACTCTGTTTGTGTTATAACATAGAATTCTAGGTTCAAAATTAGTATGAAAATTCATTTGTACTACCCTGTTCTGATTTTCCTGTTCCAGGATGAATGCTGCTGGAGTAGACAGCTCAGTGCTTGCCACCTCTGTTGAGTAGGTAGCAGCAAAGGGCATGGTGAGTGGAAAGGGGCACATCTGTGCCCAAGCACCCCCAAGTAGACCTGACTACTCCGTAGGCAGCATATAGGCGCATGCCATTTAGAGCAGCCTTAAAACTGTTCTGACATATTTTCTGAAACTAAGTGACTCTCAAATCAGAATATAAACAATTAACAAATAGATTATAGCTACACTTTTCAAACTTCTCCCAGCCAGAAGGTCCTATAGACAAAATAGTTATATGTAATATAGTCATAACAAAACTGTTATTTTGTTCATATTTTCTTCTTTGTTTTTAATACAAGACTAGGGTTAGTTTCTGTAATCATGTGCTGCTTTTGTGAATACATATTTCTTTGTATACCTAAACATTAATGAAAAGTCATACTGGAGAAATAAAAGTAAGTATGGTTTTCACACAGCATTTAGAAAACTACTTTAAATATTGTAAATAGCTATTGCCATCACAAGGGATGTGAAAGAAAGTTAAGCAGAAAAAATTGCCATAATGGCTTTCAAGAATTTACTGAAGGCAAAAAAAAAAATGTGTTTTATAAATCAAATTCCTTAAAATAGGCTGAGTTAGTTTCAAAATCATTTTCTCTACATATCTACTGAGTTTCTCCTTGCTGTGCTAGAAATTGTACAGTGAGCTTTTTATGAACTGTGAAAATGGATTTGTGATTTTTAAGCTAGCAAATCTAAATGAAAATGGTAGTTGCTATTCTAAAGACAAAAACTCTGCATCAACAATTTCTGATATAAAAACAAAAATCAAAACCTGAAGTCAAAATCTGAATATTTCAAATACTATTGCAGAATAGAGATTCTCTTATTTTTTACTTGATTTATGAACCAATGAGTTTCCACTTATGAAGAACTGCATGACAATTTTCATGTAAATAACTATTATAAAAACCAATGGTGCCTGCAATACTAGGAGTTACAGAAGCAGATGTCTGAAAGAGAGCTTAAATTTGATTAGTTGATTAGAGCATCTTTGTTGTATTGTCATTGTCTAATTAAGAGCTTAAGAACTACTGTACACTATATGGTCCAGCTAAATGGATATAACTGTCTGTGAGATTCACTTCTGCTAGTGGTGAATACTGGACACATAGGGAAGAAATGTGAAGAAGCAGAAAGTCAGGTAGACACTTCCTAGCTTCTGGCAAGCAATGGAGCAGTTTTCTTAAATCTGATGTTGCATTTAGATTGTCATGTTGAATAGCTAGTTACAGATTTATAACTGTCTGCTTGGTCTTTTTCAATTACTAATATCTCTGATCTTCATGACATCTTGTGGCAATTGGTTTCATAGATAAAATATATGTTGAAAAAAATCACCTTTCTTGTTTGTTTTAAACTTGAAATGAAGTAGTTTTAATGGGTGGCCCATTATTCTAGGGCTGTTGTGAACAGTAATTAACCCATTCATTTTCTCTGAACTATTCATGATTTATGGACAGTTTTCATTTCATATTTAAAGAAATTAGAAGGTTGATTGGAAAGACTAAAGGATAACACAAATTATACTGACATCACAAAATTCATCCCTCTCATCAGGGGAAAGGTTGCTTGCATCCACTCTTCATCCACACATGCTCGCCCTCCCTCCAGTAGTTTGGTCCATATCCATATTAGCAGTATTTGGCTTTGAGTGCCCATTAAGTCTCATATGTTACCCTTTTGGTTCTGAGATATAATTATTATTTTTTTTGTTTGCTTGTTTCAGGTTCAGATATTTGAAATAGAGCACAAATTTCAGGATAGTTTTGCAGTTTTATAGAGGAAGGTGGAAGGAGACAAAACAGGCTTAGACTTCTCCCATACTCTTACCTGGAGCAGTTTCTAGGGTGAATTAAAGACAAAGCTTCAAATGAATTTTGCATCAGTGGGACCTACTTGGTTCATCTTAAAAAGAAAAAAAAGAGATAGGGAGTGAACTAACATTTATGCTCAATGGACACTCAGAGGATCACACCTGTGAACAAAGTGAAGAATAGTTATTAAACAGTGCAGATTTACTCAGAGAGAACATCTCATTATTCTTTCCTATTCAGAGGTAAACTTGGAAGATTTTTTTAAAAAAAATTACAGGGAAAAATAATTTTTAAAATGATATTGCATATTGAGGTTCTGATATGTACTTCTTTTTGTTTGTTTGTTTTTTAATATAATTCTGAATAAAATATCCTATAATCCTAAAGGATAAGATTCAATGATCAAGCTATTAGCTTGACTAGTGTGAGGGTGTTTTTTTGGTAATTTAGGCTTTTTTTTTGCCATAATGTTTAACCTCTTCAAAGGGGTTAGGAGGAAATTCTATTTTCAAATGTGTTCAGTGATGCTCAGTGTGGTAGCTGAGGCTAATGACATTACTTTTTGTAAGCTTTAGCTTTAGCTAAATTCCTCTGTTGATTATTTCAATTCTTGTTTTTTTAATCACAAAGTTATTTTTCACATGATCCCTACCTGGAGGATGTTGAATATAGTTGTATTGTAGTCATTATTACACAAATACACAACTACTATAGAACTTACTTTTTTTTTCATGTTATATGGCTAAATGCTTCTATACATCTCTGGCGTGAAAAAAATGTTGCTTCTTAAAGAAACAGTTATAGTATACAGAAATTACTTTAAATTTTATCTCACTGTCCCATCTGATGAGTACATAGACAGGTACTTCAGTTTCCGTATTAGTTGATAGAATTGAAGGCTGCAGCTTTTTTGTTGTTGTTTTCTGAATATTATTTGGACATTCATTGGGCGAGATATTTAGTAACAAGTTTCCATGGAAAATACAGTTATCAGTTGGTCTCTTTCAGAAAGAAACATTCATATAGATTAATTATAAATACTAATCAATTAATTTGAGTTCAGAAATCAAGGAATTTTCCAGTTTGCCAACTTGCCACCTCTTCTCTTAACTGCTTCTCTTCCTATGAACTATAGATCAGACATTATAAGATATATATGAGTAATTTTATGCATTAATTACATATTTTTTCTTTGTAATAAATTTCATATTCCAGAGGGAAAAAAAGCAAGTCTTTGTTTCCCTTAGGTAAATTCAAACAGAGCTTATTATTAATTCAACTTTTTTTCTAGTTGTAATGGTTTACTGAAATCATTATTTTGAGTAAAAACTTTTATTAAAAAGTACATTTATATTGCAAAGATGAATCCTATCTACACCTTTAACCAGCTTCATTACACTGTTAGTTCTGCTTTGTCAGTATTTCTCTGTTGAACAGTTCATATAACTAATTAAAATGTGATTCTAAATTCTAGTTGTTATTACTTCTATTATCTTCCTTATAATGCACAGACGTAACATATTTATGGGTTCTGCAAGCTAATCTAATTTAATATTTTGCTAGTAAGTGAATTGTCCTGAATAGCAACAGCTGCCTTTGGAATGTTGATTTAAATATATATATATGTTAGACTTCTCTGTTCAAAGCAATTCTAGCCATGTCTCCTCTGGAGAGGCAATATTTCCATGGATGGCAGATAAAAAATGAAGATGTTAATTTGTGCTCAGTAAAAAGGAGTTTTATGTGTATGAAAAGCTCTATTTTAACCAATTTAAGGACAAAAGAAGAAAGAAATAAAAAGCATACACTGGTTATTTCATATTGCTCAGGTTCTCGAAAAGCAGGCTCCTTTCTTCTGCGAGAATATTAAATATACAGGGATATTTCTTGGCCTTTATTGTGTGGACTTTGTTTTCCCATTCAGCAACATTACCCTTAATCCCTCATAACAGACAATAGTTAGTTTCCTTTTCATTTATTTCTCTCTGTTTGCAGAGATCATTTAAGCCACAGATTTGAAGCTGATATTAAGAATTTTGAAGTTAACTTAGGTTATACAGTTGCTTCATTTTGTTCATGTGATATATATCTTCTTAAAATCAAGCTAAACAGATTATAACAAAAGATTCCCAGTTTGAGAAAATATTTAAACTGAGGCAGATAAATGATAACTTTTTATACGTTTATTCAGAATTGTGTTGCCCACTCTTGCAGCTAAGGTATGACTCTTGATTCTTCTTATAATATTATTTCTCAAGTTTATATGAGCATGTATGGTTCACAATTGTATTTAAGAATTTAAAGTATAAGCATAATGGTTGCATAGAAAAGTTCAGTAATGTAATACAAACATAATTAAGGAAAGCAAAATAAATAAAACCATTAAAAATATCAACTTGATTCGATGCATTTTTTCAGTTTTGTATATTGATTTGTGATTTTGAACACCTCAGGTTGCTGCTTCAGAAATATATGAAGAAATATATTTTTTAAAATGTAATTAATTCTTTCTACAGTCTTAAGGGCTTTTTTTTTCTTTAATTTTTGCCAAAGATACTGGATCAAAACAGCAGGTTAAATATATTTCTGTTTTCAATGACTAGTTTAGTGATGAGTTAATTTAAGTCAGGATAACAGTTTTGGCCTGTTACAAAACAGAGCCATGAGCTTATCAGAGGTCTGAGAAGATATGATGTGTTTTATGGCATGTACCTTCTTGTTCTCTTTTCATGACATAATCGAGAATTTAAAGTAGAAAACTGTAATAAAAGTCAGCTGAAAAAATAAGAATCTAATCAATAGTTAATTTTGGCTGTCCTGGATATGTCCTGGTTAATTATTGTAATGTAAAACAATTTGAAGAAAATGTCCAATGCAGAAATTACCAATTAACCCACAAATCTAAGAAGCAAAAAACCACAATTAATAGAACACTACATAGTCCTTGTAATTACAAGATCAGCACAAGAGTCCAGTGTCACAAGGAAGCAAAATCTCCTAATTAGCCTGGATTTAAAAAGCAAAATAAAAACTGAAATATTCATGCTTAGAGAAGGAGAACCAACATCAGAGCACTGTAAAGTGAAAAAAAAAAGGAAAAAAGAAAAAAGACAAGTTTTATACGACACTTGCTAAAATGAAGCATATGTCTGGATATCTTATGGCCTCCATTGCAATTGTGAATTTTGTCCCAGGTCTCCTCTTTTTTAATTCTGGATTTATAACAACAACAACAGCAACATCAATTTTTCAATTTCAGCCTTCAAAATTAGCTTCTGCATGAGTAAAGCTTGGTCTGTTACTGCTGACTGGAAGGGGCAAAGCTCCTGAATATTTTTTTCAGTATCTTTCTTCAGGAAAAATGGGCAAATCCACGCTGTGCTTTAGACTTGGTGCAACAAAGATCTTTTCGTCATAACTGCTTCTGAAAGATCATACTACAATATGCTTTATTTTTGCTCATTAACAAAAAGGCAATTTTTAAAGGCACTGAAAATTACTTTTCCTTCAGAAAAGTAAACAAATTAATGTAGAAATGGAGAAGACATAACGTGGACTTTTTCACCAATTTAGTTATTAATTTCCATTAAGATATACAAAAAAAACCCTCACTAATTCTCAGAAAGTATCTTAGAAGCATAATTCATTAATAGATGTATAATACATAAAAATGTACTCTAGTTCAATTTTTGTGAGGCTACCCATAAGCTTTTGGCAACTATACTGTAAAAATGAATTATATGAATGTAAATAGCAGCAGAGTTAAGCACAGATGATTACTTCGGTTCTTTTTAATCAAGACCAATTTCTCTTATTCAGAAATCTAGTTTAACTCAAGAAGTAAGGAGGCAAGATACTTAATATAAATTCTGTTTTGAAAATGTAAGTTTATTCTCCTATGTAAAACTGTGCATCAGTCATGACCAAAATAGAAATTTCTGC
>JAVCKT010027795.1:0-66307 GCA_032273925.1 Rhynchotus rufescens | reverse complement strand
TCTCTTCTCTTCTCTTCTCTTCTCTTCTCTTCTCTTCTCTTCTCTTCTCTTCTCTTCTCTTCTCTTCTCTTCTCTCTGCTTCCCTCCTCTCCCGCTCACAGCAAGGCAAGGCGCTTTGCCGCCCTCCCCGTCTCCGCTCCACCAGCGAATTTCCAATTTTCAGCTAATATCAAGGTCGCGGCAGCGAGCGCAGAGGCCCTGGTAGGACATAATGGCAGAAGAATTGTCAACGCTGCTTCCAGCGAGCGCCGAACGAGCCGGGGCCAAGGAGGGGAAATTTTCCATTCGGCCCCAGTGCCGAATGCATTTTCCCCTCCGCTGTGTCGCATTGCATTTCCAGAGGTGCTCGGCGCCAGGTACATGTCATTAGTAACAGTTTGCGTGGTAATGAAGCCTTTTATTTCCTCGCCACACAGCTCATGAATGCATAAGGAGGCAGCTGCGCGGGCGCTCGCGCTTCCCGGGCACGGGCGGCCTCCTCCCGCGCCTCCGGGGGCAAAATCCCCCCGCTCGGGCTCGTCCTCCTGGGCAATTTGGCATGAAATCAGCCCGATTGCTGCTTTTCCCCCGCTTCGGCTGCATCTCGGCGATTGTAATGAATTCTTTGGCGATTTTAAGAATAAATAATATGAGTTTTCCCGCTTGGGGCTCTTCTCCGGCCATCCCTGAGGGCCGCGGGGCTCCCAAGTTGTTGGAAAGTGATGTTAAGGGAGGAAGGATCCTCCCGTGGGGCAATAGCGCTCGTTGAGTGTGAACAGGGAGGCGACTGGGGAAGAACCTTCCCCAGCCCCGGCCAGAGCCGCCCGGCGACACCGGGAACGTCGCTGCCGGCATCCCAAGCACCGGCATTCCCAGTGCCTCTCCAGCATCCCCGGTGCCTCTCGGGCATCCCCAGTACGGACACTTCTGCTCCAGTTAAACCAATTCGCCTTGCCAAAACAAAATCTTAATTGCAGTTACAACTGCAGTCTTCCTATAGGGCTTCATGCATATTTTTCTTTTAATACTCTACAGTTGATATTATTTGTTTTCAATAGTATACTGCAAGAGCAGCTAGATTTTTCTAGAAGAAAATGGGATAAACTAAAAGAATCTGTTGATAAAAATAAAAATGGCACCAGGGAAAAGATATATATTTTATATAGATATATTTCCTGGCCAATCTCATCAACTTTTTTTTTCTGGGCAAAGCCTCCCTGTTTGACGGTATGGATGGGAAGAAGCGACAGGTCTCGGATGCTGCTGGAGCCGTCGATGCAGAGGTGACGGGGCAGGAGCAACCCCGGGTGCTTCTCGGGGTGCTCCGTGGGGAGCAGAGCTCGCCCCGCGCTCCGCTGCTCCGTCCGGCTTCCCAATTTCCCATTCCTGCCCTTCCCCACCGCTGCTTCTCCAGGTTCCCCTTGCCGCTCCCGCTATAAACGGGGAGCGCAATGGAAAAATAATTGCAAAATAAAAGGGAGACATTCAAAAAAATACAAAAAAAAAATCATTTTAAGGGAGAAAGAGCAGGTGGGGGCAGGAGATCTGCGGCGCGAGTCGATAACCAGCAGATGTGATTTTTGCAGATAAGCGTAGTAATTTAGATAAATCTGGAGGCTTTAGAGCCTTTCGCTTGCGTCCCTTTTCTTTCTGCCTGTATTTTCTTTTTTTTTTTTTTCAATTTTTATCTCGCGAGTTGGGAGGGAGTGGAGGGGGGATGCTTAATCTTTGGGTAGTTTTCCTTTTCTTTCGTTTTCTTTATTTTTAATGTGTTTTTCCCCAGAAGGTGGCACAAAGCGGGCCGCTCGTCCCCCCCGCGCGCTCCCGCATGGGCCCCCGTGAGCGGGCGCCTCTGTGGGGTTTTATTTTATTTTTTCTTTTTTTTTTTTTTTTAAAAAAGCAACGGACAAAAAAATCAAAATATTTGAAAATGTATTTCATGGTAATTATGTCATATTTCATGGGCTGATGCCACTACTGAAAGAGAGCCTGAATGCCTTAATTTGTATAGAAATTGTAATCATTTGTTCATTTCAAGGTGAAAATTGCATTTTTTAATTTAAATTGTATCCTGCGTGATAGTCTATTATCTAGTAAAATTGTCTCCATGTCTGAATGCCTTATATTGGGCTGCAATGCTTGTTACAAATCCAGTTATCGTCATAAAAGCTTTGTCGACGGCTCGGGAAATGTGAGCAGGTTCTTGGGGGTTTCGCCTCTCTTTCCTCTCCCCCAGCTCCTTTTCTTCCCTCCTTTTCTCATCCTCCTCCTATTCCTCCTTGTTTTCTTTTTTTTTTTTCCCCTCTTTTCCCCCTTCCCAGGTTGAAATAAGCCCTAAATCTATTAATAATAATTCACTCGGGTGGCTCCAAAAGCTGCTTTGGGGGCTGTGGCTCCTGCTTATTTCTTTCCTTCGGAGCTTTGCAGGATGCGGCTCGCTGGGGAGCAAGGGGGTGCTGGGGACCGTGGTGGGCTCCAAAGGAAGGAGAAGGTGCCGGAGAGCTCCTCATATCCCGAGCCTGGGACATCTCGGAGCATCAGCAGTTCAGGGCAAAACGCAGCCAAAAAAATTATCTATTTTGGAGCAGAAACGTCAGCGCGAGGCCGTTGTTCATATTAAATGTGCAGGCTGAGCCTGCTGGTTGCTGCAATCAGCCCGGGCGGTTAAAATTCCGGGCCGGTTCACACCAGGCCCACCCTGGATAGGATATTAATTATATTAATCCTTAAAAAAAGGAAAGGAAAAAAAAAAAGAAAAAAAGCCCAAGCTGCCGAGGAAATCCTTTTCCGGTCATTTAATTCCCTTTCATGCACCTTCGCGATGCTCTCAATACCCTTATTTTATGCAGGCCCACAGCCTCGTATAATAAACTCCTCTCCAGCTATTCCAGCAGGAAACGGCTCATGGATATAGCGGAATGCTAAAGGCTGAGGGGGCAACCAGGAGAATGTGGGTCCCTCCTGAGGGTCCATCCAGTGATGGGACCGGGCACCGTCCTGGAGCTGGGGCTGAGCCCCACGCTCCGCAGGGAGGAGCAGGGGGCACCCCGGACCGCGCATGGGGAACGGGTTGGACCTGAAGCTTTGGTGCCCTGACCCACGTTGGTGCCCTGACCCGTCTGCTTCGCCGTGGGGTGGGATGTGGGGCACCCAAGACACCCGAACTCACCCCACTGGAGGGTCTCTGGGCTTGGGGGGCTCGATGGGAGCTGCTTGTAGCAGATGGGAGCTGGGCAATTCCCCCAAAACAGGGCAAATAGGACATGGGGAACCAAGCACAAATCAGGAGGGAGTTTAAAAGTCTTGCTTGATTGTACATGAAATGAAGCAAAAATCGGGAGTGAATTTTAAAATTTCCCATTGCTCTAAAGCAGGGATCGCGTTTGGGAGAGACCTGCAGGCTGCAGGAGGCAGTTTCCAACTTAAGCAGGAATTCTGACACTTAAAGGGACAAGATCTTTATGTTAACAAAGATTTTAAATTTTGTGTTGAAAAAGGCAAAAATGTTTTGTTTCCCTTCCAGATTGTTCTTTGCTTTTCTTCTTTCCAAATCTTTCTACATCGAAAAGGAAGACACTGGAATGAGAAAAACCACCTACCTATTAAACCTATCTTAAATTTTTTCCTTCTATTTCCTCTCCCAGAAATGAGAGAGAATGGTAAAACAATGTTTTTCCCTCGATTTCTGATGGATATTTTGTGTTTTCTCAGAGTAACTCAGCAGAAGAGCATAGATGCCCCTCTAAATCAAAGGGTGCAAACACACCTGGATGCATTTAGCAACGTCTTGTCCAGGGGTGCTGTGCCCTGAGCACCTATACAATATCTGTACCTTCCATTCATAGTATTTCTGTAAGGCTGGAGCTGCGCGGAAGGGAGGACAGTTGAGGGCAGTGTTGAAGCACCAGCAACTCCGCTCGGAGCAGAAGTGGGAAGGGAACGCAGGATTCAGGACAGCGAGGAGTTGCTCTCCCCTTTATGAAAATTAGAGGGGAATTAGGTGTCTTGCTCATTTATGTTGTTTTTTTTCTTCTTTTCCCCTGTGTTTTTGTTAAATGATAAAATGCATATTTTGCTTTTTAGCAAAAAGGTCTGCTATTTGCTTGTGCATGTGTGAAGATTCCCGACCTGCACCCAAAAATCACTTCCAAACGTTAAGCAAAGCCAACTGATCTGGTGGAAAATCCCTGTTTTACTCTGGGTCTGGCGCCGCGGCCATCGGGAAGGAAGCCACCCTGTGTCCTCAATGCTCCCTTCCCACCTGCATCTCCTTATCCCGCTCCCTTCCCACCTGCATCTCCTTATCCCGAAATACCTGGGGGGGGGAGATTTAGGGGGGATTTGGGGCCGATTAGGGCAGCAAACGCTTGCGCCAGTCAACATTTTGCCCAGTGAGCAAAACAAAGCCGCGCGACCACCCGAAAAAGCTCAGAAAACTTGGTTTTTTCCCCATTTTTTTTTTTAATGTATACAGTTATGCCTGAGTTACAGAGAGACACCTACAGGCAGCAGGTAGTTAAAGCAAATACCAGTTTCTTTCGCTACTCTACGACTCCATATAGCTGAATAAATTATGGTGCGGTTACATATATGTACAGAGCGGCGCCCGGCCGCGCGCCCGCGCACACACTCACACACAGGGGCAGGCTGCCTAGGGCACACACAGAAGCGACACATCCGCGGCTACGAGCGACGGGCAACGGCCTATAGTGCTACGGGGACGGTCCCCGGGGGCGCGTGGGGCTGTTAGGGGGTTAGAAGCATTAAATACACCGGGGCTCGGGGCGGGGAAGCGCCGCTTGGGGCTCTCCGTGCCCGCGCCGCGCTGCGCGCTCTCCGTCGGGGGTGCCGGAGGTCTCCGCACGTCTCCGGTCCCGGCTCCGGGGAGGCTCCTCCGCGCTCGGCTCTGCTTCCAGGTACCCCCCCTCGCCCTCCATCCCCACCCCCCCGAGTTTGTCTCTTTTCGGGGATCCAGAAAACGAAACAATTCGAGGAAAAAAAAAAATAAACCGACACCCCACCCTCCCGTACTTCAACTTCCGTACACGAACGTCCCGTAAAATCAAACCGCAGAAAGCAAAAGCAAAAGCAAAATCCCCCTACTCACCCCAGCCCACCCTACAGAACCTGGAATGTATTTTGAAAGCACACGATAGGCAATTTTCTACAGTTCGCGGCCCTCCCTTTTCCCCTTTTTTATTATTTTTTATTTTTTCTCTTTTTTTTTTCTTTTTCTCTCTTTTTTTTTTTTTTAACTAGCACGGCACTCACTGTGTTTTTAGTTATATATATATATATAAAAATGAAAAAAAAAAGGAGCTGATTCTCTATATAAACATACAGCACGTGACCAAATTTCCAACTAATGTACAAAGTGCGACCACGAGGGGAAGGTCGGAGAGGAGCTACTGGCGCTAGCGCGGGGCCGTTTCCATATTCCTCTACGAACTCTATTTACAGCAGGGCCCGGGGGGGTCGGGGACTTCGCGGTGAACTGGCCGAGCTTGTTAAGACTTTGTTGTCTTCTTCTCTTCCCTCCCCTGCGCCCCGCGCTCCGGCTGCGAGCTCGGCTTGAGTCCCGTTGGGAAGAGCGCAGCGGCTCCCGGGAGCTGGCGGCTGCCTGGAGGCACTGGAGAACGCGGGGAAGTAACCGGGAGAAGGGAATTCCGGGGGAGCGGAGAGGTCTTGGCTAGCGGGAGAGCGGGCGAGCAGAGCTCCTGGTGCGGCGGGCGGCCGGGACGGCGCTGGGTGAGGAGCAGGACCTCCTGCGGGCGGCCGCGGTACCCAGCCCTGGGGACGCCACACGGCATTTGGGGTGCTCAGGTGGCAGCAGCCATCGATGCATCCAGGGAGGGGATGCTCTGGAGTTGGAGGGGTAGCCTGGAATGCTGCTGAGACGCAGGAACGTTCCCAGAGGTTTCCAGGCACTCATCTCCAGAGCAGGGACCACCGCAAGGACACCTTGGCGCTCCCCCTTGGTCCCCTGGGACAGGTTTGGTGAAGGGTGTTGTGTGTGGGAATGATATTTAAGCCAGGCCTGGGATTTGGAAGGGAATTCCTCCTTGTATCAGACCGAAATAGTGGGCATGGTGCTGATGGGTTTGTGGTTGGATTTGATGGTCTTGAAGGTCTTCTCCAACCACAGTGATTCTCTGTTTCTAAGATTCTAAAGCAAAACCACCATCAAAACGTGTCCTTTGCTTCTTTCCCGGAGCTCCAAGGGGCACAAAGAGGGAGCGTGTTTAGACGACGCTCCCAGTGCAACGCATCTGGGCTCTTCGGTCACCTCAAGCAAATCGGTCCCTTTGGCCTCACCTGCTCATCAGGCTGTAGCTGCTATATATTGCCCTGAGAAAGGAGTTGAGGAATGCAAGCGTCGACTTCCATGATCCAAGGAAGGTCTCTTGGGGTTAGGGGGAGCCTTCCAGAGCAACGCATGAGCAGGCACCGAATCCCTACTCGGTGGCCCAAGCAATGGAGCTGTCACCCTTCCAGCTCCTGCACAGAAACGGGCACGCGAGCGAGCAGGAGGCAGAATGGTCAAGCTTGGAGAGCAATAAGCTTGTAGGAATGTACAGTGGGCTCTGCTGCGGCTGTAAAGCCCAGCTGATGACAGCCATGGGTGGGATCTGACGGGATGCTGAGCAACCTACGAAGCCAAAGTCCGCTTTGGTCCAAACAGGTACTTGCCCACGTGGCTCCGGAGAGAGCAGCTTGGTGGCTCCTGATAAATGATGTGGGGGCAAGGCAGGGGAGAGTCCCCCAGGGAGTAAAAAAAAAAAAAAAAAAGCTGTGAAAAGAGCCTAGAGTGATGGGCTCATAGAGGTTGCATGGTCATGCCTGCTGGCAGGTCACCTAGACTTAAATGGGGGATGTCTCTCCCTTAACTCCTAACATCGCTGGAAGTAAGTGCGTCAGAAACACCAGTGCTCTGCACGTCACTTCGTACGCTGCCAGTGCCAGTGGTTTCAACGTTGGACTTTACAAATGGGCTCCTCTCTGGCCCAGCTTCAGCACATCAGGGTGGTGGAGCAGCACTCCCCATCCTCACCATCGGCATGTTCTTGAAAGGAGCCCTCTCGGCACAGAAGGAAAAGGGGAAGAAAGTCTGTAATGTTAGAGATCTGCTTAGGAATCATCAGGCATCATTACCACATCCTAAAGGGAAACTCTTTAGAAAGCCTGTGTGCTCCGCGACTTAGCAATAACCCCGTCTCGTTGCCTGCTTTTATCTGAGCAGCGTGATGAGCAGAACTGCGAGACGATACAAAGGCGAGAGCGCTGGCTGCTACAGAAAAGGGGAGTGATAAATCCGGAGAACAAGATCTGGCTTAGAGTGAGAGAGGCTCCACCAGCGAAAGAGAAAGCGGAGGGGAGGAACCGAGAGATTAAACTGCACAGAGCAGCCCACGAAATGCCAACAAGCTGCACGGATGGGTAGGACCACGCATTGCTCCTGGTAGTTAGAGGATGAAAAACACCATCGGGAAGGAAGGTGGTACAAGTAGGTGCAACCTTCTGGCTGAAGGGACCTTTTCTTCAAGTTGCATCCCCCATGACTCTGAATCCACATCCCATTCCTCATGGGGAAGCAGCTTTGAGAAAGCACCATTAGAACAAGCACCATTTCCTCCAGGTGGCCCCTTGACTGCAGAAGAACCCGGCTTTGTGAACTGGCCCCTTGAACAGGCATCTTATGCTCCAGACTTCCTACTCCCACCTCGGTGATCCCTACCAGCCTTCGTGGTGCTGTGTTCAAGAAGAGATGGTCCTCACCCTTCTTGACTGGTTAGGCAGAAGCTCCAGGGCTGTCAGGTGTCTCATGGCCTTCCTGTGCACACGCAGAGCAGGGTTTGCTGCCGCACCTCCTGCTCTCAGATGCCAAAGTCCTTGCAGTGAAATAACTTGGTCTAACTTGCTCTAGCTTGGTCCCCATGAGGAGAAGTAAACGTTGCTCCCACCTGTGCCCAGGATCTCCAGTCCTCATGCAGCAAGTCACATTTACATTTTCCAAAGGTCCCGGGCTGGATGGACTTATGGATCTTGGCCCTGCTTAGCAGCAATCTGGCCTGCTTGGTCCTTGCTTTGGGAAGCCATCAGGGAGAAGAGGAGGGTAAAGCAGGGTAGGGGAAATTACTGTCACTTTAATTTATGTCTATGGGGTTTTGTTTGTTTGTTTGTTTTCTTTTTGTTCTTTGTGTTCCGTTTTGAACGAGTTCTTCTATTTGGTCCATAGGTCTTCTGTGATCCTGATTTGCATCACCCTTAATGATCAGCTTGGTTCCTCCTTCCTATACAACATTTACCAAATGTACAGCAACGGAAAGAAAAGGAAATGAAATGAAATGCTTCTTTCTTCTGTTTTTTTTTTTTTTTCCCCCTAACAAAGGGGAAAAAAAAGATCAATTTGGCTTTGACTATGCCAACTACCTAGATCAATGGAAAGTCCTCAAGCGTGGGCAAAATGCCACTGTGGCCAGGTAGGCTGGAAGGAGGGCACAACCTCAGGGTTAATAAATGCACCCAACCCGTTGTCCCTGGCCACGGGAGGAGGTGGCAGAGGCCAGGCAAGCCTCTGAGAAGGGTGCTCTTTGAGGAGCAGATACTTGGAGAGCCCTCATTCTCTTTCCTGTCCCCTTCGCAGTTCAGGTTGGTGCTAGCTGGAAGGGAATTGGGAAGGAGGAGGCTCCAGGGACAGGTAGATTCCCGGGAAGGCTGGTGGTGCTGCAGTGGGTTGTTGGCACAGTCGGACTCTTCAGTAAGCTTGGCCTGTCTCTACTGGTAGGAGCCCCAGCACGGCTGAATGTTCTCCCAGCTTCATCCTGCGCTGTGTCGACAGGCTCACGTTCTTGGCCAAATAATCAACAGCAGCTGAGGAAGAGGTAGGAGGGGAAGAGAACAAAATGAGGATTAGGAATTGGTGGAAATCAGGCATTTGGCATCAAAGGGTATAACCAGCAGAACCCGCAGACTGACTTGGAGAAAGATAAGCCTAATGCAGCGGCTGTCACAGACACCAGGGCTCTCTATGGACCTACTGAGAAGGCAGAGATGTCTATCACAGAAAATGGTGCTTCCAGGGGAGCTGGCTGACGACAAGACTGAATGGAAAGCCAGTGACATGAGTCCTCACCTCCCCACGTCATCTCCAGCCTGCAAAGCCAACTGGTGTTCTCCGGATGCCAGGGATTTCAAGGGGAACCTCACCCATCTGCACGGGGTTCACATGGGGGTCCTCCACCGTGGGCTGACTCATCTCCAAGCCTTCTGCTGCCGTCCTCCTCCACTCTTCCCAAGGGACAGGGCCGCGCTCACCTCTGTCTTTGCAACAGCTCCTGAGGCCTGGCAGGAGCCGGGTCCCACCTCGACCGATGGCCCTGTGGTCTGAGGGGGAAGAGGACTGGGGCA
Source organism: Rhynchotus rufescens (assembly GCA_032273925.1). Lineage (NCBI taxonomy): Eukaryota > Metazoa > Chordata > Aves > Tinamiformes > Tinamidae > Rhynchotus > Rhynchotus rufescens. The sequence goes on along the minus strand of JAVCKT010027795.1, from coordinate 56,920 downwards.
CCATGATGACATTGCTCATTAGCTGAGCTTCAAAGTCTCTCCCTTTCGCCAGCTTTAATGTCTCAAATTAGATTAATAAGGAGCTGGCAGGAGACGTACAATCAGTGCCAATGAGTAAACAAATTTCAGCCATCAACGTCTTGTCAGACGCCTGCCCCAAAGGAGGTCCCTTCCAGGCACAAATTCTTATTAGACTTGTCATATCTATTAGAATTCCTTTCACGCTTCTGCGTTCCATCACCGGCATCATTAACACAGCTCCGGCCTTTGGGAACCGCAAGGACCACATTAATTTGGCATCTCTGCTCCACGCCGGCTGGGCCAGCGTGGCCTGTGTAGGTGCTCGCAGGAGGGGAGCGAGGGGACCGGGCACGAGGCGAGTGACGCTCGTGGGCTGAAGGGAGGTCTGAAGGGAGCACAGGCATCCGAGGCTGAAGGGCCTGGAACCCAGGAAGCGTCTCCTGGCCTGGGATCTTGGGGTCCTCGTGTTGAGCACCAGGCCCGTCAAGCTGCTATGGGGCCTCTGGCTCTGGGGCATGTGTATGTAGGTGCAGGGGCTGGGGAAGACCCCAGGCTCTGGCTCTTGGACAGACTTTATGAGCTCAGCCCCAGAGATTTGGGTAGCCACGTTGATCAGTGTCTTTGAGAGGCTGGAGGTACAGGTAGGCCAGAAGAGCAAATCCACGTGGCAGATATGTCAGCCCTGGCCATGCGTGTTTTATTTTGTTTATATTTTTCTTTTAGTTTTTGGTGCTTCTGCTGTGTATCTATTTTTCTGTGTATCTGTCTGTGTGGCTGCCCCATGAACAAGTCGGTGTCTATACTCTGGATGAGTTCTGATGTGTACTTAGGGAAAGAGGGAGAGCAAGGCGAATGGTCACAGAATCTGGGAATGGTTGAGGTTGGAAGGGACTTCTAGAGATCATCTAGTCCTACCCTCCTGGTCCAGCAGGGATACCCGGAGCACAGGGCACAAGGTGGCTTCCAGGTGGGTGTGGAAGCTCTCCAGAGAAGGAGCCTCCCCAGTGTCCCTGGGCAGCCAGCCCACCCATTCAGTCCACACTTCTGCAGCTTCCCCATGAGGATGTTTTGGGAGACAGTGTCAAAAGCCTCGCTGAAGTCAAGGGTGACAACATCCCTGGCTCTCCCCTCATCCATCCATCCAGTCATCCCATCGTAGAAGGCTATCAAAGGCTATCAGATTGATTAGACATGACTTCCCGTTGGTGAATCCGTGCTGACTACTCCTGATCACCTCACGTGCCTAGAGATGCTCTCTAGGTTGAGCTGCTCCATCACCTTTCCATGGACGGAGGTGAGGCTCTAGTTTCCCGAATGGTCGGAGATGTCCATTCTGTTCTGGGCACATCCAGCAAAGGACACTTGGTGACAAGCTCATCCCCCTCAAAAAAAAAAACAAAAAAACTCCCAACTTTGTTTTTTGTGCCTGTGGGAAGAGCACAAAACCACTTGCGCATCTCAACCCAGAAGCCAGAGATATGTTTTACTGCCTTAATACACCCTGAAAGCCAAACCGAAAGGAAAAACATACCAAATGACCTGGGTGTTTATTTGCTCCCGTGGCAGCAAAAGTGTTTACGAGGGAATGTTTCTAAAATAGAGAAGCAGAAGGAGAGACGTGGGAAGAGGAGGGTCCAAAGTCTACTGAAGCTAGAGAGCTCTCCATCGTGTCCTGGACGGGCATTGACTTCATCCTCTGTTAAGTGGGGCCTAGCCTCTCCATAACAAAAACTCATTTCTACTAAATCACAGTGCTCACTAAAAAAAAAAAAAAAAACTTAATACTTAAAAAAAATTTTTTTTTGGTTGCCACTTTAGTCCAAAGAAGAAACAAATAATTGGTGTTGGGAAAGTTGTGGAGTCTCCTTCCCTGGAGGTCTTCAAAACCCGCCTGGATGCCACCCTGTGCCACATGCTCTAGGTGTGCCTGCTAGAGCGGGAAGGTTGGACTAGATGATCTCTAGAGGTCCCTTCCAACCTGGAATATTCTGTGATTCTGTGAATTTGAACTGAACGTCTATAAATAACTTCTGTGGGGGCCACCTCAGACCAATCAGCTTTTAGACAACATTTGGAGTGAAGCAGTAAGGAATTTCAGGAGGAAGCGAATTCAAACTATTAATGCACTGGGAAAGATGAGGAAAAATGATGATATTGAGGTCAGCTTCATGTGTTTGCTTTGACAGGACTAATTATCAGTGAAAAATGGTTCCTTGTGTAGCAAGTATTACAAATAGGCTCATTCTAAGGGAGGTCGATGGTGAAATGAGCTTGAGCCTTGCCTTTAGTTGCCTGCATCTACACGTATCTATACACACACCTGTGCACCCAGGCAGACTGTGCTCTTCCTTATCAACCCTACCTCAGAGCAGTTCATGTTGGCTTGTGATGCATCTGCTGTGCAATGTTGGCTCTCTCGGTAGGATTTTCCCACATGCTGGTGTGACTTTCAGGCCTGTGCTGGGAATCATGGTGGGTGTATCTGGGTTCTCACCTTCCTTCTTTGCCCCAGCAGGAAAAACACGTCCGTGACTTGCTACTTGGCTGTCTCTGGGCATTGGGACACATCTGGACTTTACTGACCACACTGGGCCCCAAACATCTGGCAGCCTCTGGACTATTAACCAAGGCAGGATTCTCCTGACTCCAAACCAAGCCCACTGGGCTCAACCTCCATCTCAGACCCAGACCTCTAAATTGGATGGGGTTCAACAGAAAAAAAGGGAGCTGTGTGACCCACATGGGGGGAGAGAGCCAAGTAAGGCAAGCAAGGTTGGGGAAGCAGTTCTTCCCGAGCACGAGGAGAGGCCCAAGATAAAATTCCTGCAGCAAACCAAGACAAACCCTTCTTTCTCTTCCCCTCTCCTTTGCTGCTTTCCCTCTCTCTCGGAAAATTTAGTTTGTCCTCCTTATTTTATTTTTTACACACATGGGTGTGACTAACGTCTTGCCCAAGGGAATCTTTATTGAAAATACATGGTATTGGAATTTGTTTAAGATTTTTATCAATAGCACGTGTGTCCAGCCTCACATCCAGAAGCGAGGGGAAGGTCAAGGGGTCACAGATCAAACTCCCGAAAAACAAAAAAAGGAGGGGTGGGGGGAAACTGCTATTGATCCCGTCTGCCGCCACAGCCGGTTCTCATTTAGCTGTAGAAGTTAAAGACATTAAAGGGCTGTGACGGAGAGAGGAATAAAAAGCCACAGCCAAATGGAAGGAAAGGTCACTGAGGACAAGCTGTGGGCAAGCAGGAGCGCTCCCGGAGGAAGAGGATGCACCTTTAACCCTCGGCGGATCACTCTCTCACAACACCACTCTCATTATTAGTTTAACACCGGCAGGTGAGCCCTTTGCCAGGCTCGCTGGTGTTTTCGTGACCCAGGCGTTGGGAGGAGGAATGGAGCCTCCCAGGCACTGCCTTTCGGGCCCGGCGTTTGGGTTGAGGGCAACTTTCTCCAACGTTGAGGCCACCAGGATTGGCGTCATGGCTTTCGTGGCAAAGCTGTGGGGCGAGGACCTCTGGAAGGGTGGAGAAAGTGGCAGCTATCGCTCCACGTCACCCCGCAAGGCTCTAACGCCCCAGCTTCCCTGGGCTGAGGCGGGGTAGACTCCTTTTGGAGAAGCAGGAATTGGAGAGGGAAAAGGAGAAAGGTCCGCAAATGTTGGTCCTTTCTCTACTAGAAATGCTTTACCTCAAGTCTTTTATTTAGGACTTCTCGCATGGACTGCAAGGGTGTTGGGAAGACTATATGGGTGGAGCAAGCTGCATATCTGCCTAGTGACCCCTTCCCTCTGGGGATCTTCACCCATTCCAAGGCCTTCTTAGATCCCTCCCTCTGTTGTCCTGCCCATCGAGCAGGGGCATCACGTTCAGCGCACCCTCCTGCTCAGCGGGTACTCACTTTGGCCGTACTGGCCGTACTGGTAGCCAGCCACAGGGTCCACGCTGTAACTGGTGGTGCTGTAGGTGGGAGGACAGTAGGACTGGGAAGTTGGCAGGCTGTCCACAGACTTGATGGAGTCGCTGCGCTGGCTGCAGCTGGCCGAGATGGAGTTGGTGGTGTCCAAGCCGCCGTGAAGGGGAGAGATGGAGAAGTCGGCCTGGGGCTGCGGAGGAACCCCGCTGGGGTTGCTCAGGATGCTCATCACCTGCGGGAACACCGGACACGCTCCGTCAAGGAGGACCAAGGGAAGCAGACGGCCCCAAGCGCCCTCGGGCAGCACAAGGACAACCAGGCTCCATGGAGAGGTGCTTCCCTTTGGCCAGGCTGAACAAAAGGTTCCTTCCACTTACAGAAGATGGGCAGACCCCTGGGGAGCGTCCCTGTGCCCAACGCTTTTTTTTGGCGCTCTTAAAAGGGATTTTTTAGTGTTATGCTCAGTCCTCAGTCTGTATTTGCTGACCTGCCAAATGCAACGTTGGCTAGTGCTGGTTTCCTGCCTGAGATCACTCGCTGGGGACGCGGGGAAAGGGCTGCACCATGGACAAGCCCAGGAAGGGCCAGTACCCATGCAAGAAATCTGACCTAATAACCCACACGGTCCTTTCTTTCTTATCCCCAAAAGCTGGGAGAAATTTTCCAAGAACCAGGCCATGATGTGCAAGGGAGACCCACATCGAGACCCAAACGCCCCTAAGCAAAAGGACTGCAGCTCTCGCTTCAGCTCATTTCAATACAACTCTCCGTTTTCCAAATGCAGGTAAACTCGTGTGATGAAACTCCCTCGCTGACATAAATGAACGCAGGGTTTTGGGGTTGCTTTGCAGCAAACGAATACGGAGAGGGGACGGCCGGGCACCCCGGTGGAGAGTGCGGCAGCGCGCGGATGCCGCGCGTCCGCAAAGCTCCCAATTTAGCCTAACCTCCCTGACATCAATTAAAGTGGCAAATTGGAAATACTCGGAGCCTGGCAAGTGGTAAAATGAGCCCTTTATGCCCCGGCAGCGGCCTGGTGAGCTATTGTGCGCAGGAGCCTTTCTCCGGAGGACACAAGCGGGCTTGTACGGAGCCTGGCTGCCCCCCGGCACTGCCGCGTCCCCCCCGGCCGCAGCCCGCGCTCAGTGGCGGCCCCTCTGCCTTCCCAGCGGCTCCTCCGCCCCTGGAGTGGGGAGCCCTGCAAAGATGCGGGGGCCCTAATGAGCGGCCACCCCCATCTCCGGCACCCAAGACGTTCCCGGGCGCATCTTCATTCCCGGGCGCATCTTCATTCCCGGGCGCATCTTCGCCCGCGGCGCCTTCTGCATTTTCTCCCCTACGTTTTGCAGCTTTGCGCTCTGCTGAGATCTGCGGTTTGCCCCTCAGTCCCCCCCGAACCCAGACCCAGCCGGGCCCCGTGCGGCGCAGGCAGAGGCCAAAGGGCCTCGGGCCGCTCCGGTCCCCGCGCGCGGCGCCCGGATGAAGCCGCCGGCGCGGCGCGGAAGGAGCCGGCGGGACAGCGCGCCCCGGGACGCTGCGGAGCCGCGCGCACCGCCGGCATGGAAAGCAAGGAAATTGCCGTTTCAATAGGCAGGAGCTGGAGCGGATTAGTGCCAGCAGCAGCCCCGGCCGGCTTTTCCGGGGGGGTTGCAAGGAGACCCTCCCCGCCGGCAGGTCGGGGGCACCACGGTGGGTTTTGCCAGCTGCGGAGTTGCCTGTAACCTTCCCCAAAAGCTGCCTTGCGCCCTCAGCTCTGGCCCGGACACGGATGCTCGGAGCGAGCCCCTCGATGCCGCCGACTGCAGCCATGGCTCACGGTGCCCGTCAAGCCCCGGGGCTGCGGCGCTTGGCACGCGTGACCTCAGCTCGTGATCACGGGGAGAATCGGGTGCTTTCAGCAACAAGGCTGCTCCCTGTCCTATTTTTGGAAAGCTCCGTCCTCAGCAGCGCCGAGCGCGGATGTTTCCGCCCCTCCTCGGGCTCCATCCCTGCGCTGTCCAGGTCTCGCAGTGCTGCTTCCCAGGGATGTGCCGGGATGCAGCGAAGGCGGCACGGGCAGAGGAATGGAATTAGGCCAAGTGGAAGCACTTAGAGAGCGAGGGCTTTTCCAGCGCTCTTCCTCGTGGCCGTCTCCCTGAAACACTCAGCTGCTTTATATTACGCAGGGAAAATAAAAAGGGTCTTAAAGCAACCAGAAGCCCTATTAACACTTCCGCTGCGCTGCGTTTTGGAAAGAAAGAGCCATGTAAAGCAACTTTCCTAAATGAAATCCAGGTTCCTGCTCTCTGAATTCAGGTGGGGAGCAAGGCTGGAGAAGACGCTCGCTCAAACCCCAGTGAAGAAATTAATCGTTGGATTAATTAATCGGCCTTTTAATCAGTCCGAGTCAAACCCGGTTGAAATCGCAGCTCTGCTAACGGCTCCCAAGTGCTTGTGCGAGTCCCTTAAAACTCTTCTTGACTAGCCACAGCCGTGAGAATGTGGCCAAGACAAGTTCCTTTGGAAACCCTCCTCAGAGCCCGGCCCATTGAAGGACAACTTGTCTCCTCCCGAGACCCACTCCTGAAAAGCACAGGTTGAATTTCCCTCTGGAAATCCATAGCAGAACAGAAAGATGAGGACACCGGGGTCCTGATGGTGTTGGACAATGGTGTCCTGTCTCCCCAGGACCAGAAAGTACTAGAAATAACAAGGGCTAACCAGAAATTTCCACTCACGCCTTGCTCCACAGCTACCAGCACAGATAACCCTACCCAGGCCCTCCAGCCTTCTTGCTTCAGCTGGATAAACTCCCTTTTTCCAAGCAACTTTTGAACTTTGGAAAGTCTGGAGGCATCTGGAGAAATGCCTTCCTCAAGAATGCCAAGTCCTTTTGCCTTTCCTCGGTGACCTTGCTTCCTTATAATTTATTACTTCTTGGTGCATTATCATCACTAACTAAAAATCAATAGGCACTTCACATCTGTAAGGCTTTATCTGGAGGGAAATCTGCTCCCTGCCCATCACCGTGACTGACAGCCGTCCCTTCCCCTCCCTCTCGTCGCAGGGATCGCTCTCCCTTTCCCGGTCTCCTCTTCCCTTGCTGCTATCCCAGATCAGTCCCAGCCTTGGCGGGAGCTCCGTGCTTGGGGCTATGTCCATAACGGTGCTTGGAGGCTTGGGCCCTGCTTGGACCCTTCCCGGAGGTCCCTTGTCATGGAGGGGAGAGGGGTCTGGATGTGTTGGGGACACCAATGCACAAAGGACCCTCGCGATGACAGCGGCAGCGCCCGCCTGCCTCCCCAGCCTCCTCTCCGCGGCTCCCCCCTGTCCTCCCCCCGGGACGTTTCATCGCTCTCTCCCATACTTTAAAAGAAGGGGAGTTAAAAAAAAAATGTAATTAATTCCCTCCATTTCTGAGCTGGCCCTCAGGGCCTCTGGCCGTGGAAACGGTAGCGGGGGAAATGTGCACCCTTTATGATAAACGAAGGCGGCTTGGGGAAGGGAAGCGCAATTAGGGCCTTCTATCTGGGCGATCAGGACTCCAGATTTGAGGTTGGGAGGTTTTTTGGGGAGGAGGTGACGGGTGTGGGGGGGCTGCAGGGCCGGACGGAGCCATGGGGAGCGATGCCGGGAGGCGGAGAAGGGGCGACGGGGAGCAGAGCAGCTCAGCGCGAGCGGCGCCGAGCGGCCCCAAAGCCACCGGCGCCGCCACACGAGCCTATTGCAGACCTTGGCCTCCAGCACCGGGTCCTCCAGGCCCAAAACACCCAACCGGGACACCAGAGACCCGGGTGGCCCCGGGACACCTCGGCCCTGAGAGCCCCAACCAGCCTTGATGCTGCCATGTCCCACAACCAGCTTGGCCCGAGGGGAGGTAAACTGGACACCAGAAGCGCCTGAAAAGGGGAAAGTATCACCAGGATCACTGGGGCTGCCATTTGTAGTGAATTCTTTGGGTAGGTCACGAGCTACCCAAAGGTTCTTAGCTACTTTCCAGGTTCTAGGTTCTTAGCTACGTTGTGGGGACGCAGCTCAATCTTTTCCATCTTTGCGTTGTGGTCCGTTCGGCTAATCTGTTCCTTCTCTGCATCAGAATCCGACCCTTCCTCATGTTAATGCTTTTTGATCTCTGTGGATTCATTTTCGCATGGTGGGAAGAGGACGAGTAGATTATTTTACACATACATTAAATGGAAACCAAATGAAGAGGTGACTGTAGGACTACTGAAAGCTGAAGAAAAGGTTGGGAGGAGATAAATACAGTTTCCCCAAAGATCTTCACTTGAAAGGAGGATAAATATATGCAAATATGCCCCTAGGTAGGACTAAAATGACTTATGTAGCAATCACTAACACTGCACTCACAAAACCAAGCAATTAATTTTGAATATTTTCTAAAGCACCAGGCCTGCCTGAGTTGTATCCCCATGTGCCAAATCAAGGCAGTAAGTGTACCCATTAAATGTGACTTGGCAACCAGGCCAAGGAGCAGCCGCCTACACAGAGCTCCGTGTTCCTGGTCCCTAGAAACCTCTGATCCGGGTGACCGTAGTCTGCTCTGCCTAACGGTGCTACGGAGCCACCAGATTCCCATAAGGATAACCCCACGGGTTCCAAGCACGGGCCTGGTTTTGCCACCTGAACTGAGACGATGGCCCAAGTTTGCGCTTCTCTTTGGTGGCGGGTTAGAGCACAAGGGAGCTGGCGTGTCGCTCCCGCCTTGCCTCGCGCTCAGCGCAATGACAAGGATGCAAGGCCAACGCCAACGGTTGGGTCCATCCAACGCCCGCTGGACAACAAGGATTTCGAGGGCCAAAGGGAATGGTCATACAGGTATGGGCCAACCCAATCTCACAGGCTTTAGATAGTCCTGCTCAACCTCAGATCCTCTGTGAAAGCAGCAGCTAGGCTATTGATCTAGGAAATGCTTCTGGGCTTCTTTGACTGCACTTTTCAGTAACCTCAGGAGCATTTGGGCTAAATATTTGACTTCTCACTAAAATCAGCATGTTACTGGAATGCTTGTACTTAAATCGAGTAGGGATGGACAAGACTAGAAACCACAAAAGCTCCCCACAGATGGCAAAGGGTTGCTATGGGAGGGCTTCAGGGCTGACCTGACTGCTGATGTACAGTAGAAATACTTCATTTTCGTAACCTTTTGCACTTCAAATGGGAAAGCAGGAGGAGACAAGTGAAATGGCTCTCCCAAGGCCATAGAAGATGAGCCAGACGCAGAGCCAGGAGCAGAACACAACATTCCTGAATCCTTTCCAGACAGGTCAGACCACCCCCGTTTTGAAGGATCAGCGATGGTAGCTCTGGGGATGTTCTTCACAAGCAGTACCTTTTGCCAGCGAACAGTAAAGCCAAATATATCATCAATGCCCTTACACATCTGAAGGGACGTTTCAGGGCCAGGACACAGCAAGTGAAATGGAGATGACTGTTGGCATCCTAAGATGACCCTAGTCGCTTGATGGATGAAGAGCTGCCCACGCTAGTGATGGAGAGGGCTCATGGAGTCGTGCCGGGGAGAAGATGGAGTCGGGGTGCAATGGAAGCTGCAGCGAGGCCAAGGCAGGCTGAAGAGGGGAGGATTTGGGAAAGAAAAGGCGATGGGAAGTTATTACCTGATTGTTCAAGGCTATGGTGAGGTTCCACCGGGAGCACTGCATCTTGTTTTGGGCACCCTGCTTCTGTAGAGATGTACAAGTTATGGAGAAGGTCTAAAGAAAAGTTTCTAAGCTGTACAAAAGAAGGGGGAGGTCTTAGCTAACAAGGGTAAGAAAAAACGATTAAGCCTGGATGGTCTGGGAAAGAGAAAGGGGGCTCTCTGTGCGGTGGAAATACGTTAGGATAACCAGAAGCACCACAGGGTTGTGTACCTGGGGACGGCTCTGACGAACCTTGTGGTAGAAGCATCATTTGGAGGGGAAAGGGGTCGGTGCTGCTGGAGAATTGCATTAAAACCGGCTTGATCTACAAACCACCCCTGGCATTAGAGCACCAAACTCTCCTGTCATTTAGACAAAAGCAGAGAGGGAAAAATCATTAGCCTGGGTGACCAGTGAGGAAACCAAAAGGCTGCTGTGGGCTGTCCAGAGCAAAGGGGCCTCCAGTTCTCGATTTCACTAACAAAACCAGTGGGAACATGGGCTTGCCCCTGCCAGAAGTGAGGCAGACTCAAGCCAAAAGGCTGAGCAGTCCCTTGCCAAGCTGCAACATCCAAAGGGGGGTGATTTTGGGGCATGGCTGAGCACGTCCCCTCTGAAAACCAGGTTCCTCAGCCATGTCCCTAGCTGTGAACCGAGGATGTGGCCCGCTGCCCTCCCGGGAGCTGGGCTGCTCTATCCCAGAGGAGCTCCTGGATGGCTGCACCCACATCCCTGGAGTCCACGAGGCCTCTCAAGCCACTGGCTCTTGGCAAGGATTCCGGAAAGAGCTTTCTTGGAGCATCAGAGCTGTGTTTAGCCCGTCTCAGGATAGCCCACTGTGCGCTACGGGCCGGCTTGGCCATCGCTTGCTCTGCACCTACTTGACTATTCTTGGGCAAGGCCACCCATGCCAACGGGGAGGAAGGACGAGGTTTGGGGGCTGGAGGAGAGATTCGAAATAGCCCCAAATTAACAAATTTCCTGCTAAATCAGCCCTAAATCGATTGCTATACACCAGCTGATGAGGCTAAGGGCAGGGTGGGGAGAGCACCCAGCTCGGCAAATTAAACCCGCTTTGTGACCATGGATCCTTCCCGCTCCAGAGACCTCTCCCATCAGCTGCTCCACAGAGACCAACAAAGACAACCCCAATCTCACCGCCCGGTGCCCCCCTTCCCTCCTCCTTTTCCACCTCTCCCCCTCCTCATTCACTCATTTCCGAGCCCGGGTCGAGCCCATGGGCGCTCGCTCCGCTCGCCGCCCGCTGCCGACACGGCTGACGGAGCGCGGGCGCCGACTCGCCGCTCGCGGGCGAGATCCCCCCGAGTCCCCCCGAGTCCCCCCTCCCCTGCTCGCCTCTCGCTCGCTCTTTGGAAGCGGCTCCGCGTGCGCGAGGGAGCCGCGCTACAAAGAGCCCCCGAGAGGCAGATCCCAGCCCCAGGCGAGGCTGCTCGCCGCGCTGATAGTCCCGCGCATCCGCGCTGCCCGTCCTCGCTCCTTTTTCTTTCCCCCCTCTCTTCCCCCTCCTTCTTTCTCTGATCAATCGAGGGCTGTAATCAGTTAAGGTCCAGCTTAACTGCAGTGTAAGACACACCAGTTAAGCGAAGCCAATGCCTCCAGGCTTCCCGTGGTAAATACGGAGAGGTCATGGGGAGATGAAATGGCCCCGATAAGTTCAGCAAGTGCAAGGCTGGCTCGCCTCGCGCCGAGCGCTTAATAACTCGAGCTGGCAGAAGAAGGGAAGAAAGAGAAAATGAGAGGCGCTTCCTAGCACCAGCTCCCGCTCGCTCGCGCTCTCAATTCCAGCTTTCCCAGAGGGGTCTCGGTGCAGTCTGGAAGCGCGGGGTGCGCTTTGCAGCACAACCAGATGAATGACCGAGCCTGGTCGCCGGCTGGGAGCAGCCTCATTAATTTCTGTTTTTCCCAGTCTACAGCAGGGACCGGCTCTCCAAGGCAGGACCTCTTCTTTCCATCATCGCTAGGAAAATAGCAGCTGCCAGCTCCGAGGGAAAGGCCTTTTGCTGCCCTGTGCAATGCCACTCGTCCTCCTCTCTGCTTTGCTAGGGAGCAGTGGGGAATTTTCAGATCTAGCGGTGGCTTAAACAGGGGACTGCTCTTACAGCTGAGATGCTCCAGCCAGCAGCCCCCTTCCCTGCTCTGCTCCAAGCTTTTCCTTCCTCTCCATAAATGTACCATTTGCAGAGATGTTCTAGGGAAAAAAAAACGCCCTGAAACCAAGCAGCTTGTCCTGAGGATGTGGGCAATGCAATCAGCCTCAGCCTAAGCACCTGCAGTGCTGGAGACTTGCAGCTTCACCATGCGCTCCTCAAGCTCCTCAGCTGGTTTCGGTGCGGACACCCCAGCACTCACTTTGCCCTCGGGCATGAGAAACCCAGCCCCATTCGGTCCCCAGCACATTTGCACCCCCAGCTCTCCTGGCTCTTAATCCCAAGCTCATGACTCCAGGTGAGCGCCACATTGATGTTTGGATACAGATAGGACCGTGTTGGCTCATTTCTAATTAGACATTGGCCCACTGGGCATTACAGATAGGGGAAAAAAAAAAACCCAACACGTGGCATTTATTAAAAACCATGCAGGCACACAAAGAGACGAACAAAATCTTTAACCACAAGCGATAAGAAAGCCCTAAAGCATTTTAGTTTAGATAAGTATCCCTGGATGCTGCTTCCTCCAGCTCTCAAAGCTTTGGGGCTGGAGTTTTCCTCTATGCAGTAGGAGCTTGTTTGAGCAGGGGATGAGATTTCCTCTTCCTCGGGTGTTTTGGCACCCTCGCCCCTGGCCTTTGCAGAGCTTGCAGGGCTTTCCCAAAGCCCGTGCTGGCAGGAGAAGCAGCTGAATAATAAAGTGATGGTGTAAAAGTACGAGAAACACCTGGGCTCACATGCCGTTAATGGTGCTTCCTTCTAATCTGCTGCTCCAAACTCACTTTTGGTTATGCCCGGTGGTACTCTGAAACAAAAATGCTTTTTTAGCAGTTATAACACGCCTAGTACTCCATGCTGTGCAGAACAGTTTGCTCCAGTCTTGAGATTGGAAGAATACCGGTTCTTACAAGAGCTGCTCATCTGTGCACCAGGATGGGCTGAAGCCACCAGGAAGCCACCTCAACACTAGCGGAACAACACTCCTCTTTCTAAAGCCCGGCTTTCCTTACTGGTGACATTCCCTACCTTAAGAAGTAGGTTTTAAGAAGACACGAGGACGAAGGGCAGCTGTCTGCTAGCCAAAGTGCCCCCGTGCCAAAGGGAAGGGTGGTTACCCCTCTAGAAACAAAACCTTCCCCTAGACAACGTGGTGACAACGGGTGCCCAAAGCACGGACGCAAGCCCGAACCCTCAGCATTAACCAAGCCCCTGATTTAGACGCGGCTTTTCTCAGATGGCAACGTCTTGATGGAAGGGCTCGCAGCGATGCGGACTCCGCTACCTGCCTCGGCTGCACAAACTCCTCGGGCCGGGTTTGCAGGTCCCGGCGCTCCGAAGCATACGAGGCACTGCTGATCCCGAGATAAATGGTGGAAAAGGGATTAGAGATACTTAGCAGAGGAGAGGGAAGACTCAGGAAGGGCTGATTATTTTCAAGATATGACTATTTAAAGATAATGATTGCATAAATTTAATTAATGCATTTTCATGCTGCAAATGGCCGTTTTGTAATTAATGTATCTGGCCTCGCTAAGCATGGGAGATCGCATCAACCCCCCCGCCCGCGCCGGCGTCCCCCCCGCCGCCTCCCGTTTAATGAAAGACAGAAAGCAGATGACAGAAACAATTTGTCAGCCCGTACGGGTGTCAGATGCCTAATTGGTTGCGCTGAGTTAGTGCCGAGGGACGGGGGGGAGAGGGTCGAGGCCGGGGGATCTCTCCCCTTCTCCCGGCCGCGGCGTGGGGGTCTCTTTGGGCGGACGGAGCGGCTGTTGCTTGTTAATTGATGGAGATGAGGACGCAGCCTGGCCCGGGAAGGGATGAGGTTGGGCCCTTGTGCAGGGACCACTGCGGCCTCCGGTTTGGAGGCCGGGAGGCACCCAGAGCCGCGTCGGAATGGGAAATTGGGGAACGTCGGCTCCCTGAGACAGCCGAGGGCAGCAGAACCCCCGGCTGCAGCAGGAAGGCGGCTGCTTTCCGTGTTTCCCGCCTCTTTCCAAGGAGTTCTGCGAAGGCACGGCTCACAGCGTGCCTGATTTCGTGCCTTTAGCACCCTGCGCTTGTCGCCCCCGCAGCTGCAAAACCCCGGCCCGGGGAGGGTGAAGGGCTCGAGGCCGCACGGAGGTTTATGAGGGAATAGGAATTCCAGCACCACTGATTCAAGGCCCATGTCCTGCTTCCAGGTGGCCTCCCCCTTGCAAGGAACGATGTGGGGACAAGGGGAACATCAGGGACGAGGGGAACATCAAGACACGAGTGCCACGCGGCGCCCATCACTTGGTGCACCTCGATGGATGGAAGTTCTACCGCAGAAGCAACCCTCCAAACAAGCCCCAAACCAATCTCGAAGAAAAAGGATGCGATAAGACACCAGATTCTAGAACTGATTCCCTATCAAGTCAAGAGCTACAAGACCAGGCTTCTAAGTCTCGCCCATTTTGCAAGTCGCTGACATGTTAGGTGAACCGGACAGCCCCTAAGTGTCAAGGTCAAGCATTAAGACCGACATATGTACTCAAAAAAACAAGTCAAAAACTCAGTTCAACTACCCACGGCCACCTTGAAGCCGTCTCCTTTCCTCCAGCTCCAGTCTCCAGAGTAATGCAAAAGCCCCTGGATGCTGCAGGTAAAAGGAAGAAACTGGAATCATGAGTTCCTTTGGAGAACCTATCTTGCCTAGAAATTTAACCGATACTTAGCATTTCGTCCTCATAACAAGTCTATCCTCTCTCCCCACACACACACTGCCACGCTCCCTTGCATAAATTCAGTTTTCTCCTGATTTTAGGGCATAAATCGCTTGGCCAGAGCGGGACTGTTGGGACGAGCACCCAGCGCTTGCAAGGCCCACGTTGGCCAAGCACGGAGCCGGCTGCAGGGAGCCGTGTCCCCGTCACCCTGCTGCTCCCGCCTGGCAAATGAGCTCCGCGGCGAGCCTGGCATTTATTAGGTGACATACAGCAACCGTCGCCTCAAATCAGGCTCCGCGCCGCGGCCGCAAGTCTTAATCCGAGGCGTCACGGGCGACCAAAACGGGCCGGGATAGGCAGGGGCTGAGCGAAGGAGGAGAGAAGTGGAGCTGGAGCGGGAGATGGTACCTGGTCCTAACCCACCCTTGCAAACCCCGTGTGATTTTGGGGCTGTTCCAGGCACGTTCAGGCTCTCCCCACCCCCATAGGCATCTGAGCAGCTTTTGCTGTATTTCAAACGCTGTATTTTGTATTTTCAAACGGGCATAAGCCACGGTTAATACCAGCGATTGCCTCCCCATTGCAAACGCGGCAAGCGCTAAATTTGGTTTGTTTAGAGGGGAAATGCTTGAGTTGTCGGCAGTGGGTGGTGGGTGCAGGAGCTGGGGAGGGGAGCGGAGCTGGGAGACGCTCCCTCGCGCCCCGGCTCCTCTCCGGCCCAAATTAAATCGCCGAGTTTAATGAGTTGCGAAGGGCCCCGGATTACACAGGGCTGCCGAGAGCGGAGCAGCGTGCTGGAAAGCATGAAAAACCAGGAGAGAGAAAGAGAGAGAGGAAAAAAAAACCCTCCCGAACCCCGAACGTCAGGGAAGAGAGCAAGTGAGAAATGTCAGGGCAAATTGCTCTTGACAGTGTTAATATCTGCACCTCATAGCAATAATTACATGTAAATAAATAGTGAAATGGCTCTCAGCTGGAGTCTGCGCCGCGCGTGCAGATGCCGCTAACAGCCAGCTGGGGACCTCTCGCTCCTGCGCTGCCCCGGCCCCCTTCCCTCCCTCCTTCCCTCGTCCGCTCGGTTTCGCCTTCGCCGGAGCCGGGACCGCGCTCGGCGGCAATTCCCGTCGCCCTCCCCGGCCCCGGCATCGCTGCTGGGGGAAAAACGCATCATTTTCAGTCCCTTGCAAGGGGAAAATGGGCTGTGCTGGGTGGAGGTCCCAGCCCCGTGGGCTCCTCCAAATGTCAGGAGGGATGTCGCTGTCTGCCTCTAGCACCGGGATTATGTTCTCCTTATCGCCAAGGTTGTCTCGGTTTCAAAAGGGCACGGGAGAACACACGGCTTGGCATCGGGCTGCAAAGGAGGCTTCTCTTCCACAGGAGACTCATCCCCTACCGCTCGCAGGAGCAGCTGCAGAGATTTATAAGCCTGATTTCGCTTGAGCTGGTGTCTCCAACCCATGTCCACGTGTGAAACACGCTTCTGCAACGCCACATCAATCCGTATGGCTTCCCGAGGTGCAGGAAACTGGGAAACTGTCCCGCTCCACGCAAGGGAGAAAGGTCGTGGCGCCATGCGCATCCCTGGGCTATCCATGAGGATCCCTCCCTGGGCTCCCAGGAAGCAGCCCAAGAAATGGTGAATGACGTGCAGAGGGTGAGGATGGATCAAGCACCCACGGGTATTCCCAGCACACCCCAAAGGCAGGGTGCAAGAGGGAGAAATCCAAAGCTTTGCTCAGCCGAGAGGCAAAGTGCCTGGGATGCCAAAATTGCATGAATTTAGGAGGAGAACTTGTTAAGCACTTGGGAGAGAGATTGGCTGAGGACTGATAGAAAAACTACCTCCTGTTAGGGAGGTCCTCTGAGCCGGAGGTAGTGAGATGATCCTTGCAAGGCATCTTAGGGCCACCGTTGGAGAGAAGCTGCTAGACTAGGCAAGGGTTGGGGTGCAGCTACTCCAGCCTCAGGGCTGTGGGGGCTCTAAGGACCAGGCAGGAGGCGGATTTGAGGGCTGAAACTAAACCCCATCCTTCCACACAAACACAGGGCTGCTGAAAGTGGAAGCTCTTCAAGAGGGAAGAGTTTTTGGGGCCAGCAGGGGCCCTTGACTGCGCCCAAGGTCTCTGCTGATGAGGTTCCTTTTTAATGTGCCTCAGTTCACGCAGTATCAAGGATAGGGTGTTTTGTGCCTTGCCCTTGGAGATGACACCCTCACCCAGTGTCCAGTGGGGAGAGAGACATCCCAGCATGAGGAGAGCCTCGGCTCCCGCCACAGAGCTCTCGGAGGAAGCCAAGCTCCTGCTTCCAGCAGCCCCGCTGATGCAAAGCAGCATCACCGCGGGGCCAAACAGCGAGACCCGTGCAAAATGCAAAGAAACGCATGCAAAAAAACGGCAGCAA
Organism: Rhynchotus rufescens; assembly: GCA_032273925.1. NCBI lineage: Eukaryota > Metazoa > Chordata > Aves > Tinamiformes > Tinamidae > Rhynchotus > Rhynchotus rufescens. The sequence continues at coordinate 40,084 of JAVCKT010027795.1, read as the reverse complement.
CCCGCGCCGAGAGGAGGGGAGCGCGCGCGCCCGAGCGCTGCCTCGCGCCCAGGAGCTCCGAGGCTTTTCCTCTCGGCTAATGAAATGCACAACAACACCCCGCGCTGCACCGAGCAACAAACACAGCTCCATTATTTGGAAAACAAATATGTTCTTTAGAGCTTCCTGGTTGTCAAACACCTTTTTGTTTAGCTCAACAACTAATCCACTTATCGGAGGATAAAGCTGCCAGTGAATCACCAGGATGATAAAAGCATGCACAAAATTAGCAAAAATTTGCCTATGGCTCCTGCACATTTAACAAACACCAGCTAAGAGAAAAATGATTCCTCTTTTTTTTTTAATAACTGAGATCCCCAGGAGAGATTCTGTCAGATAGCAGCTTTTATTTTGCTCGCAGTTTCTTTTTTTTCCCCCCTTGCTCTCGCGCTTCCCGTATAACCCAAGCACTGAGGCTGGGAGATGCTGGCAGCTGATAGCAAATCCACGCTGTAATTGACAGCATTTGAATGAGCAAGAGCTGGAACCAGGCAAAATTTTAATGCATTTTTTTTTCTAGATATAGGTATAAAAAAAAACATGCTCAGGTATTGGCTGTGTTTCCAGGACTTTGGGATTGCTGGCTGTTTTCCTGGTCGCAGGTGTTAATGCCTGTAGGAGGTAGGATTGGTCCTTCTCTGGTCTGGAAGGTTTGGGGTGGGTGTTGAACCCCTTTGTGGCTCTCACCTCTGCATTCCTGCGTGACAGATCCACGCTACTGTCCCCACTCATGGATGGGGAAGGTCCAGAGCTGGTAGCAGGGATGTAGGTCTTGTGGCACTCAGTCCTCTGCCACAACCACCAACCCAGCTCTAACCCTGACCCCTTTTGCTGCAACCTTCAGAGAGACCTTGCTCCCAAGCAGACAATTATTGAGGCAAACACTATTTACCTACTCTGAAGTTCCTTGTGCTGTAGAAACCTTGGCAGCTTCTGCAGCACAGATGTTCTCCAGCAATTTCCAGGATTTCTGGCCCCACCTCTGAGCCAGTGTATCTCCTCAGAACTGGATTCCTGTTCACTTGGAGCTTGGACCCCATCTGAATGTCTCAGAGCTCTGGAAATCTTTCTCTTTCCCATTGAGACACATTTGCAGAGGGGCTGCTGGAAGAGGGTTCCTAAATAGCTGCCCTAAAGGCTGCAGACTCCAATTTGGGACTGGAATCCATTTGGTTTCAGAGTCTATCTCCACATTAAGGGCATGCTGGAGTGTCTAGTCTACATCACCCCATGCCTATGGAGGCTCAGAGGGATTTTGATAAGAGTTTTGGGGAACTTAGAGGAAAGACTGGTTCCAATAAAGACAGAGTTCATGTCTCTACAGTTTGTGGAGTCAACAAAGAGTGACTCAAGACTTCTTAAGTCTCACTCAAACTCTGCACGAATTTTACCTTAGCAGCCACCTTAGTTAAGTGGAATGAACTTGGACGATACTCTCTTTGCTAACTCTAAACAAGGACAGTCCAAAAGGCAGAATGAGCCCAGCGTGACCACCACGCCGCCTTTAGGCTACCATGGCGTGTACTGGGCCAACAGGCCAACTGGGCCAACAGGCCAACTGGGCCAACTGGGCCAACTGATGCCCTCAGCAGCCCTACCGATGGGCACTGAGAACCGGAGGCGTTGAAGCCTTCTAGCCATACCCTTCCATCACAGGTCTTTCAAAAAAGGGAAGAGTGGAAGATCTGCAGCCACTGGAGCCACTGCGAGAGTGGGAGAGCAAAACCCTTTCCCATGGTACTCTCCTTGGCCTCCCCAACTTGGCCAGGCCGGAGCGGGAGCGCAGCGACGGGAGCGTTCCGGGGCCCGGGAATTAATCAAGAGGCACCCACCTGTCAGGCTGGTATCTGGAACTAAACGGAAACACTTGCTGCGCGCGACCTCCTGCCCTGCAGGCAGGCCCGTGGCTCTGGAGCGGGCTGAGAACTCCTCCTGCACCAGGCACCGGGCTGGGACACGGCCCGGGGAGCGGGCGAACGGCGCCGGGACGCGGCGCGGGCACGGGGAGGAGGAGGTAGACGGTGCTGCTCATGTGGGGATGGACAATCATCTGGTGGGGCTGGGAGAATCCAACCGGTGTGAGGACACGGTGGGTGCAACCACAGCACCCAACGGCTTGGCCAAGCAGCCACCCCATGCACAGCGCTGTACGTAAGAGGAGACGCACAGAAAAAGGCACTGGAGCCATTTAGAGCCCAGCGTCCCCAGGACTTCCCACACTCCCCGCGGGTGGGATTTGGTTTGGAGCGGACGGAGGGATAGGTCGGGGCGAGCTCATTAGCAGTCCTGCATGCACCTCCGTATTAGCGGCCCTGCTCAGAGGATGTGAGGGCCAAGACTCAGTGCTCAAGCAGGGCAAGCTACGGCCCTGCCAGCTCTGCCAAGAAACATCACAGAGCCCTGAACGCAGGGCCAGGGGGCCACGGAGCTGAAAATACCAATCTTAAGATTAAGGTATAGGATTAAGATCTTAATTCTCAAAGAGATGAGGGGCTCTTTCAAATGCAAGAATTGCTTCTAAACTCATAAGCGGATGTAAAACGGCTCTGCCCTGAGCCCAGAGGCAGGCGATGTGAGAAGCGAGATGTCCCCGTGATTTTGGCTTCCAGATTTGCTGATTTAGGGCTCCTGGGGTGCCTTGTAGGGCCCCCGTTGCCACAAGAAGCTCCAGCCCTGGAGAAAGAAAAGAGTAGGACAGAGCCAGATCCAGGTGAACAGCATGAGGCCATGGGACATCCCATGATATCCCATATGGGACATCCCATATACACAAAGAGGGACGGGTTAGCTTGATGCTCCACAAGACTCTGAGGTTTCCAACAAGCATCCTGCTCCACCTGCTTCTTCCTCTCCTGCAACAACCCTCTTCCTCCTCCTAGCAGAGGAAGGCAGCCAAGCATTTAAACAACTGAGGGGCCAAAGTGTCTCTCTTGAGAGAGGCCCCAATCCTGGCGCTCCAGGCCCATAAGGTGTCCAAGCGCCCAAATCCTCGGAAGCCTCTGGGTTTTAAGTGTCTAAAATGAATCCCCTTACCCCTACTTGGAGGAAGCCGGGCGTTCCGCGTGCTTCCTCCTCCTCCTCCTCCTCGCTGGGGCTGACGGGTCCCAGGGCAGCCTGGTGCCCTCTCCGGCCCCGCGTGCCGGCCTGGAGCAGGACACGGAGCCGGCGCCGCGGGAGCTGCCGGAGCCGGCGCCGGCTTTCCGGGCCCGGGGGGGATGCGGACCCCATGTGGCTCCTAATTCGGGGCTGGATTTGTGCTCAGCTGCGCACTCTAATCGCTAATTAAAGGTTTGCCATCATCCGCCAGCAGCTGTTAGTGTCCTACAGGTCGATCCCCAAGCAACACGCTGCTGAGCCAGCGCTGCCGCTCGCAAAGTTCATTGCATGGGCCCCGTCCAAGCCCTCCCCATCCCCAATCCCAATCCACCCGGGCATTTATTCCCTCCTCGGGAAAGGGCTGCGACGTCAGGTGATGCTCCGCTCCTCACCACCCCTTCTTCTCCCCTGCTTGCAGTTAGGCCCCAAATATTTTATTTCTTGTTCCCCCTCCCTTCTTGTTCATTCTTTTTTTTTTTTTTTCCTCCCTTCCTTTTCTTTTCTTCTTTTTGAACGAAAAAATGTTATTTTGTGCCTCCTGAGCCCTGCCGCCTGGGCTCGGCGGCTGTATCAGCTGGAGGAGCTTATGAGCCTCGTCTCCTCGGATTTAGACTGAAATTTTGATTTTCTGCCGCGCTCAGATAATGCGGAAATCCTGTTCCCCGATATTTACTGTTTATCAGCGCGGCGCAGTTCCGGGGGGAAGGGAATCCGCGTCTCGGCGTGTCCCCCGCGCTCCCCGCCGCCCCAGCCCGCATGCTAATGCACCGGGATGCGGGATGCATCCTTGCGGGAGCCGGCGGGAAGAGGCGCAAGGAAGGTCCGTAGCCACGGAGCAACCTGCTCCTCTCCAGCCCCAGATCAAGGGAAACACCTAAGGTCGCTCCCAGCTTTCCCAAGCCCAGGAATGGGAAGCGTCGGAGCTGGGAGTGCCGCGTCAGCTCCCGCTTTGCTCCGCATCCCTGCAGTGCTGGACCAGCCGCCTGCCCCGTCCCAGCACCCGTCCATCCCCATTCCCATCCCCACGCTGCACCCTCCTGTGCACATCACCCTTCTGAGCCCTTACAAACTCATCCCTGGGAAGGAAATGGAAGGAAAATAGAGAAAAAAATCAGATTTTTTTTTTTAAATAAATAAATAAAAGAGGGGGGGACAGGCTCGGCGAGGGGGACGGGGAAGATGCTAGAGCTCATCCAGGCGCTCTCCGCTTGCGCTGCTTGCTCGGCTCTTCGGGTATAAAGTGACTCCGCTTCTTATGGAAACAGAGAGGCGGTATTAAAAAAAAAAAAAAAAAAAAAAAAAAACAAAAAAAAAGAGGGAAAAAAAAAACCCAAAACACAGAGAGCTTCCTTATCTCATGGAGACAGTTGTCAGGAATCACTTTGACTGAGTCGTTTTGTCTCCATGCTTTTTCTCGCTGTCAAGCAGGCCTCAGGACATGGATCAAAGGAGAGGCGCCGAGCGCGCGCTGAAACTTCTGATCCCTTCGCGGTGCCGCGGCGCGAGCGGCAGACAGCTCCGCTCCACATCAAATGGAGCGAAGGGAGAGGAGAGGAGAGGGAGGCAGGCGGGAAGGGAGAGGGGGAAGAGGAGCTGGCAGAGAGGCCCAGGCGGTGGCGAGGGAGAAGAGCCGCTGCCTTCGCGCCCTCTCCTCGGCCCCGGGCACCTGGCGAGGGATGGAGAGCGGAATACTGCGCGGGATGGGTGGGATAAAGCCTGGGATGGGTGGGATAATGTCTGGGATGGGTGGAATACTGCCCGGGATGGGCGGAATGCCGCCCGGGATGGATTCAGGCTGAGCCCCACACTGGTTCTCCGGGCCCATTCCCATCCGTTCGCCGGCCATCCCGCTCCCTCCCGTGACCTCTCCAGCTCTTCCCAACCCGTTGCTCGCAAGCGGCTCTCCCTTCCCCATCGCTCGCTCCCCATCCCTCTCCAGTTGCCTTTGTCCCACAGGAACATCCCGCGTGGCCCCCCAGGCCCACGCCTGCGAGCTCAGACCCTCCACACCTCAGACTTGCCCCCTCGGATTTCTCATTTTCTCCATCCTCCCGTGTCCGCTGCGACCTCCCCAGAGACCCCACGACCACCCAAGGCGACGGGGCCTCCTCTTTGCACTGCCCAAAGGGTCCTCTCATTGCATGGTGCCTCATGGCCAGCACAGGCCACGGGCACCTTGTGCACGGGGGCCCTCGTGCACCGGGGCCCTTGTGCCTTGGGGCTCCAGTGCACTGGGGTCTTGTGCCCCAGGGCACTTGTGCACTGTGGTCTCTTGCACCAGTGTCTTGTGCACCGGGGCACTTGTGCCCTGGGGCACTCGTGCACTGGGGTCTTGGGCACTCGGGCCCTTGTGCACTGGGTTCTCGTGCATCAGCGTCATGTGCACTGGGGCACTTGTGCACGGAGGTCTCGTGCATCAGGGTCTTGTGCACTGGAGCCCTCGTGCACTAGGGTCCCCTGCACCATGGACTTGTCCATGAGGGCTCTCGTGCACTGGTGCCCTCGTGCACTGGGGTCTTGTGCACTGGGATCTCATGCACTGGAATCCCCATGCACTGGGGTCCTTGTGCATGGGGCCTTCGTGCACCGCGGTCTCGTGCACCAGGGGCTCGTGCCACGGGGCCCTCGCGTCGCTCGTCGCGGTGCTGCCATCCCCATGCGCTCCCTGCCGTGACTCCACAGGCTCCGGGTGTTACTGCAGCCCTAGGAAGCGCCCGGCGAAACATCCTCCAAGCGCCGCTGCACGAACCGCTAACCTCTCCTTTGCTCTGCCTGCCCCGCCGGCCCCATCTCCCCTCCCTCGTCCAGCAGGACCGGGGCAAAACCTGGCGCTCGAAGGTGCTGTGTCTGCATCTCCCCACCGAGCCCCTCTGACTGTCCACAGCCCCTCTGACCACCCCCGGCGCGGCCAAGGGTCAGGACCCACAGCAGAGGCTCTGGAATCAACCCCAGCACCGACACCAGGACCCCCCGTCCAGGCTCCTCTCCCCAGATTCCCTCCTCTTTGCCCTTCCTTCCTCTGTTTCTGGTGTTTTCTCCTTACTCCCCTTTTCCCCCCGTTTTCGCACTTGGGTTTGGAAACACCGCAAGTCCCAGCAGGGCTCAGCCGGGATCCCCTGAAACTCAGGATCAAGTTTCTGATGGATTCAGAGGCTCAGCACCCAACCAATTGCTCCACCCCACTTCGGATCTCTGACATTTTAAGCTACTACCTCTAAAGATACCAATCTTATTTTTTTTTAATGCTTTTCAATAACACCCGGGCATGCAAAGCAATTGAAGCAGCTCCTGCAGCCTCCTCTCCTACATCCCCCCCATTGCAACAAGTGCTCCAAGTGCCTTCTGCAAACGTTCCTGCGAGGACAGACCGGCTTGTCCAGCTCCAGTTTGGGGCCGGGGAGGTGGAAACGGGCTGGCACCAGATACAGTTTCACTGCAGGGCCGAGATTGACAGAAAACTGAAGCTGCCCCTTCCCAGCCCAGCTCCCTCGCTCGCAGGAACGGCATCCGCAGGAATCAGGCAAACAAATACGGCTCTGCTTTCACACGAGAAAAATGTTCCCTTTTCGCCTTGCTTCTCGCAGGGGCGTCTTAACTGACAAGAGCAGATGGGCTTTGTTTGGTTAGATTAAAAAAAAAAAAAAAGAGGGAGAAATTTTAGAGGAAAAAACTACCAGCTTTCCTGGGACATGTGGGTTGGAAGTTTACAGCGACAGAGCATTTGATACCGAGCCAGGGAAAACGCCAGCTCCTCCTGCGATAAATCCACACTTTGTGTCCCTGCTTTGCCATCTCTCCGGGCAAAAAATAGGGAAGGGACGACCCTCCGTCGGCAAGGCAGGGTGCAGGGAGAGCTGCAGCATCCCGGGTGCTGCCAAGGGGCTGCAGTGGGAACGCAGGGATGGGAAAGGGCGGGAGAGAAGAGGGAAGCGAGGCGGAAAAAAAATAAAGCCCTCGTGTGGGGCGGCACCCAAGAGCGTCCGGGGTTAAAGACTATTAGAAGAACATGTCCCTACACTAAGATAAGCCGGAGAAATGAATCCTTATCCGTCCAAAAGCAACCCTTTAAAAAATGAGCGAGAGAAGGGTCTGCTTTCAGGGAAACGGGGAATCCTTAATGCTTCCTCCCTCAGCAACTGTAATGCCAGGATGTTCCCAATCTGCTTTGAGGGATGGAAAGATTAAGAATAATAAAAAAATTGCAATAAAATATGTGTGAACGAGGGGGTAATTGTGGACAAATGCAGCATTCAAATTCATTTTTCAGCTCTTTTACACACCATTTCAATCTTATTTTCTGCTTGTTAATGAGATCTTGTTGGTTGGGGTGGGCACGGCTGCCCAGTATCGCTTGGGTAATTGCACATAATTTTCTGTCTACTAGTGATTTGCATCAGATTTTTTTTTTTTTCTAATTCTTTGCTATTTAAACCCCTTCCTCCCTTTCACCCCCTCCCCACCAAATCTCCCCCTCTCCTCCCCCTCTCCTTTCCCCTCCCCTTCTGCTGGCCTGGCAAGACTCATTTTGAATGCTTATTATAGGCACAGTGTCTCTGACAAAAAAAAAAAAAAAAAGGAAAAAAAAGGGGAAAAAATTGAAGGGAAGCAGACGGGAAGGATCCGTGTGGCTGAGTCCCTGGAGCCGGCTACGTCGCGTCCCACGGAACACGGACTCGGCTGCCTCCGCTCCCGCGCCTGCCAGGACTGGCGTGTTCCCGGCGGGATTTGCAGCATCCCTGATCCGACCGTACCCGTGCAGCGGCATGAGGCACATTCCAAGTCCGGAGCGTCCGGAGCGAAAGGCACCCGGGCGGCTGCTCCTGCTTCCCGCGCCCTCCAGCCAGGATGGCATGGAGGGAATCCCACCTTCCTGCCCCTGCAGCAACGCGGACGGCGCCAAGACCCATTGGAGCGCCCTAGAAATGAGGGAGCCCGGGAAGGTGCTGGTGTTCAAGCGATGTTAATACCAAAAACACTCCGAACACGGAGCCTGGCCTGTGTTTTCCAGCCTCCCTCCAGGAATCCTATCAAGAACCAGTGATAAATCCAGGAGCTGCAAAACCCAGCTCCAACCTTCAGTCTCCCGGCGCGGCCGTGCGAACGCGGTGTTGAACATACGGCCCTCACGCTGGGAACGAATTTGCCTATGGAACAAGAACTTTTAGAAAAGAAAAAGCCTGTGAAAGCTCTGAGAAAATTAAAGCAACAAATACGAGCTGGTGAACGAGTTTCTCTTGGCTCTCGATGCTTCTGGAATTATCTTAATCTCTGGGTGATCCTGCGGGTTTGCTCAAAGACTCAAAGGTCTCAGGAATAACACGTTATGGAAGCGGAGGAGTTGCCTGAGCCCAGTCTCAAACACAACCACCTCCGTGCGTTCGCACGCCGCACGGGAAGGCACCAAAAGCACAAGGTGGGAGGATCGTGTGCCCCATAGCTCAGCACACGGCTGGTCCCAGACCATGAGCTGGTCCAATCAGTAAGAAAATCAAAGCAGGCGGAAGGTGGATCTAGCTGGCAATAAATAACTGCAGTTTGCTTCTCGTCCTCGCTGTTTATCCAGCCCCGTGGGATGAGGAGAGCAAGGATCTGCTCCATGCCCTTCCAGCCACAACGTTTATGAGCTCCTGGGCTGTCCTCTGCCATGGGGTGTTTGCAAGAGGGTGCTCATCAGGACTTGACCATTATATGGAGCTGATTATCAGAAACCTGATGTCCCCTCGGGGAGGAGTCTCAAAATCTGGATTTCAGGCACATGGATCCAATCCTTATTCTCACTGCCTGTGTGGAGCTTGACCCAGCTTGGGCCATTTGGTACCTGCTCTTGTTATAACCATTGCTAACGGGTACTGTGAAATAAACGGCAAGTGAGCCTTTAAAGACTGATTTGGAAATGTTTGACATGTATTTGCCAAATGCCCCCCACACACAGCACAAACACATGGGGTGTTCAGCTCACTCTTGTCCTAGTGCCGTGAGAAAAACACGAGGCCGGGGCTCCGGGGCCGGGAAGGGCCGTTGTTCCCAATCCGGTTGCTCGCTCTCCGCCTCGCTTCGCGCCGGCGTTTCCGTGCCGAGCTTCGGCCGGCGTCGGCGCCAGGCGGGCGGCAGCGGCGAGCAGGGAGTCAGGGCGGCTGCTGCTGCCCCCGCAGCCCCATCGCCATCCCTGGCTCCCCATTCCCGGCTCCTCATCCCCATCCTGATCCCTGGCTCCCAATCCCTGGCTCCTCATCCTCATCCCTAGCTCTCAATCTCTATCCCTGACTCCCAATCCCTGGCTCCTCATCTCAATCCTTGGCTCCTCATCCCCATCCCGATCCCTGGATCCCGATCCCTCGCTCCTCATCTCAATCCCTGGCTCCTCATCCTCATCCCTGGCTCACGATCTCGATCCCTGTCTCTCATTCCCTGGCTTCTTATCCCTATCCCTGGCTCCTCATCCTCATCCCGATCCCTGGCTCCTGATCCCTGACTCCCAATCCCTGGCTCCTCACCCCAATCCCTGGCTCCTCATCCCCATCCCAATCTCTGGCTCCCGATCCCTGGCTCCTCATCCCGATCCTGATCCCTGGCTCAGCTTGCCAATGGCGCTGCGCTCCCATAGGATCGTGATAACCAGGGACACCCCTTGTCCAAGGCACACGAGTGCTGGGGCACAAAGCCTTGCGCACGGCGAGCGGGAGGCTCCGGGGGCTGCTCCAAGCAAGGCAGGAGGATGGGGAAGGGCTCTCGGAGCCCTGGGGAGCTCGGAGGAGAAGGGAGGGAGCCCAGGCTGAGCCGTGACCAAGGGCTGGCCGTGATGGATGGAGCAGCTGGAATCCCCATTCCCGGCACACCTCACTCCTTGGCAGTACCAGGGAACAAAGGAGGAGCAGGGAGGGGGGCACAGGCCACTGCTGGGAAATGCCCCAAGGCGCTGCGAGCAGAAAGTTCCCACCAAAAGCATCCAGAATCGCGGCCCTTTCCCGCATGGAGCAGCTCCGGGCGCTGGGGACAAGGGGCTCTTTGGGTGAGGAGGACAAGGGGGGACTAACGCGTGGGTGTGCGGGGGGACCCGGGCCCACCGTAACCCCCATTCCCCGGGCTGGGAACGGCAGTGCCGCGCCGGCCGCCTCTCCGGTTTCAGCCGCCAGCACCGGGGCCGTCTGGCGGGTGGCGGCGGGGACACCCAATCCCGGGGAAACCGGATCGCGAGGGCTGGGCTGCCAAGAAACTCCCTGCTGCTGCGCGGGAAACTGGAGAAGCCCCTGCTCACAGCTCACACAAAGCACCGTCATTTCGCACTCCCAACTGCTGTTTTCCAACCTCCTTCCCTGCGGTTGGAGTTTATCCCGGATAAACCAGGTAGGGAGACAGGAGGGGCCTTGATTATATCCACAACACCGCGGAATATTTGCCTTATGCACAAATAAAACTGCCCCAAACCACCCAGCTTCCACCCTCCCCATGGGTAAGAGAACATGGTGTTAAGAGAACACGCTCTTATTCCCACTATTGGGAGTTATTTCTCACGTCCTTCCACTAGGAACAGCAGAGGGCTTAGAAATCCGGGAAGGCAGCCACGTAGGTGAATGCAAAGCACTCGGCAAAGAACCTGACTTGGTCTTTCTCGGCACAAAAGAAATAGAGGAATTTAGAGGCCACTATCTTGGCCTTTGCACGATGTGAAGCATTAGGAAAATGGGAATCTCCCTTTCTTGGGGGCGCAAAGCTCTGTTTTCTTCAGTGCTGTGAGATAATGTAGCCTCTCTTTCCCCTACAAAGGGCTTATTGGCTCAGGACTATCTCCCTGCAGCCCAAGCCCTGGGCAGGGTAATTTGGGATAGGGATAAGGCTGGGAAGGAGCATTGGCCTGGCCATCTCAATGAGCTGCTGCCGCGGAGAGCGGGGCTGGTTAAGGATGTAGCTCCAGGAATGCAAATTGCCTGACGGACTGTGATGCTCCGGCAGCGGATCTCGCCACAGCTGGCTCCACGGCGCTGAATCGGGTGGCGATAATGGGAATTAATCACGTGCCCCGGAATATCCAACCTCTCGGCCTTGGAATTCCTCTGCACGCGCTCACCTCCAGGACATCTCCCTATTCCCTGGCAAACCACGCGCGCAGAGGGGATATTGAGCTCCACACCAGGAACGTGTCGGCGTTTTCTATCCCCAGATCACTCTAAGCTGGGAGGGGGGTTTATCTCCTTGCAGAGAAGCTGCAGAATTTCCCTCTATCCATTGACACTCCATGCTTGCTTTACTCTGTGCTTTGCTTTCACACTTGAGAGACCACAAGCTACTGGACCTTAAACATCCATATAAACCTGGCCAATGTCCCCATTTACTGGGCTCCTCTCTACACAGTCGTAGCCTTTCCATTTCAGCTGCCTGGCTAGTTTCACATTTATTTTGCCCTTCCTGTCTTAAATGGGGCCAATGGCCCCTCTGAAACTACTGCCCCGATGTCCTTCGTCCGCTCCTCCCCAAGTGACTGAGCAAAAGCAAAATGCAAAATACATTTGGTACCTGCTCCAGGCCAGCAGACACCCCGTAAAAAACCTTGTTGATTTGTACAATATGTGTCTCGTTGCACTTAAAAGCGTACGTGTATTTCAAAGACAAGTTTTGTCAAGTAAACCAAAGGGAAGGTTAAGGGCTCTCCCTAAAGAGATGGCAGAAAATCAGTATTTCTATTGCAGGATGGTGATAGGGACAGAGCTATTGTGGGCTGGCAAGCGCCGGCAGCCCCGTGGGGCCGGGATGTGGATCTGCACACGTAGGGGCTTGTCACCTCCCAGACAGGCTTCACCAAGCTGGACCCAGCTAAGCTCTGGACTAGCAGCTCACAAATCACAGACTGCTCCTAAAAAGCCTGCGAGAAAAGACTAACAAAACCAAACTTGATATCATCAACTAGTAATTGACAATCAAAGGGCACTCCAGCAATGGATTCGTTTTTTAAAGGACTAAAAAGATGAACACTAGGTCTCAGTGCTTGCAGTCCCAGCGTGCTGTCCTGAATACAGGAGCTCACAGCACACGAGGGCTCCGGCAGGGCGTCAGGACAGAGATATTGCTGGTAAACACCTCAACTAACTGGTTTCCCTAGGCAGAACTGGTGCAACAACCCCCTGCTAACCACAACACGCTGCAACGGGCTGAGGCTGGAGGCTCCCGGAGGCTCTGGAGCAGCCGAGCGCTCCCGGCTCCGGAGGAGGACGGCCGCGGGCCACGTACCTGCGGAGAGAGGCCGTTGCTGACGGGATTCATGTGGTTGGCTGGGGCGGCGGCGTTCATGAACGTGTCCGAGTAGGTGGAGAAGCCGTGCCGGGCGCCGTAGGCAGAGCCGCTGTCGGCGGCGGCGGCGGCCGCGGCCAGGCCCCCCTGGTGCATGGTGGAGGGCGGCAGCGGCTGCGGCCGGTGCACGGTGCTCCCCCCGTCTGCAAAGAGAGGGGAGAGGCTCGGGGGGCTGAGCGGAGCGCGCGCCGCCCGCGGCTCCCCCGGCCCCCCGCGTCCTTGCAAGCCCTGCCGACACCAACACGCCGGTTGGCCGTTCATGTGCACTGCAAAATATGCAAGCAGCCAAACAGGAAACATCCCAGGTTTTCTCTCCATTTCCTCCGGACAGAAGCTGTAAATTCATTTGTAGCAGCTGAGGCCAAAGACACTGGGAATGAACAGCAGCCCTTCCACTAGGCTCCAGGCCGGCTCCCAGAGCCCCAACATACTCTGCTCCCAGGAAAACTATTCCTAAAGGAAACGCGGGCACTGGTGCAAACTGCTTCCCAGTGGAGCCCCTGTATGGAATCCAGTGCCTCACATGGGATAGTCTGGGTCACTCTTGCTTTGGATTGCACACGGATGTGCTCTCCATTCCAAAGGCAAGCGGAGTATCAAGAGCTCTGAGACGCATGGATGCAGCAGAAAGGACCCCGGGCAGAGAGCAAACTGCATTCCCTCCTTTCTAGAGGAGGTACCATGAAGTTTCCTCTCACTCAAGACTAAAGTTGGCCTTCCAGCTAACGCAGCAATTGCTAAAGGGAGGATGCAGGGCAGGCGGAGAGGGGCAGTGCGTGGGAACGGGAGCTCACCTTGGGAAATGGTGGTTGTGGGGTAGGTGGAATCCGGCAGCTGGTACGGGGGCAGAGCCGGCATTCCTGTGGGTGGGAAGCCCCCCGGCAGCAGGTGGTTGAAAGCCGCGAGCTGGTTCGCTCCCGCCTGCTTGCGCCACCTCGCTCTTCGGTTGCTGAACCACACCTGGGGTGGGGAAGAGGAAAGAGCACGGGTGGTCACTGCGAGCATCCTGGAGCTCGTGAGGTCACTTATGAGGATCCCGGAGCTCGTGTGGTCGCTATGAGCATCTCAGAGCCCATGTGGTCACTGCGAGCTCCTGTGAGCTCGTGTGGTCACTATGAGCATCTCAGAGCCCATGTGGTCACTGCGAGCTCCTGTGAGCTCGTGTGGTCACTGTGAGCATCCTGGAGCTCACGTGGTCACAATAAGCATTCCAGAACTCATGCGATCACTGTGAGCTCCCATGAACTCATGTGGTCACTTGTGAGGATCCCAGAACTCATGTGGTCACTGCAAGCATCCCGGTGCTCATATGATCACTGCAAGCATCCCAGAGCTCATGTGGTCATTGCAAGCTCCCGTGAGCTCATGTGGTCACCGTGAGCATCCCGGAGCTCATGTGGTCACTGTGAGCATCCTGGAGCCCATGTGGTCACTGTGAGCATCCCGGAGCTCATGTGGTCACTGTGAGCATCCCGGAGCCCATGTGGTCACTGTGAGCATCCTGGAGCTCATGTGGTCACTGTGAGCATCCCGGAGCTCATGTGGTCACTGTGAGCTTTTCAGAGCTCATGTGGTCCCCTGTGAGCATCCCGGAGCCCTTGTGGTCACTGCAAATTCCCGACCCAGCTCAGCTGGGTAGCTGAGGTGTCAAAAGTCAGAGGAAGAGATGGGGAACACAGAGAGAGAAGGTGAAAAAGAGAACGTCTGAGGGATAAGAGCGCTGACCAAAAGCAGGTTCAAGTCACCGCGCGACCTTGACAGCGTTAATCTCTTCTGCACTTTCCTCTTGCTATAACTACTCCCTTATCAGCCAGGCATAGATGAAAATCCATGCCTGAATATTATGAAAAATTCGGATATTATTAAGGATGTGGGAAGGCGCCTATTGGCAGCAGGGTGAGAGGAGGAGGAATAATGTAGCTTGTGTATTCCAAGAGAGTCCATTCCAAGGAGATGTATTGCTACCACCTGGCCATTCCGCCTTGTTATCTGACAACTATGTGAATTATGCTGAAGGATTAAGCACCATCATAGCACCACGGCTGCCCTGTTAGGAGGGATAAATAGATAGATTAGCATCATGGTTTCTGTGTTAGACAAGCTAAATAGATAGAACCAGACCGGAGGGAATACAGGGGTTTCTTAGCTTCTCTGCGCCGCAGCAAATCACTGCTGTCTGTATGCTAAGACATGCTCTCCTTGCAAGAGGCACTGTGGTATGTGCTAGTGCTGCACTGCAGCCAATTTAAATCTCCGTGCATTAAAATAAACCTAGTATTAATGCATGTGCAAAGCTGGGCTCATGTTTCCTACACTACTGCTTTACCTGGGAGACTTGAGGAGCGATTTTGCTAAATGCATTTGTCTGCCCTGATGGGTTTTATCCTGGGCAATCTCCCTTCTGGATAGTGGGAAGGGGTTCTCAAGCTGTCTCTTGGGCTTGGTTTACTTTATTTAATCAGAGAGGCTCTCAGGACCGATTCCTGTTTGGGGTTGAGAAGTATGCGGATAAGCTTTCAAGCCAGATGAGAATGCAGCTGCTGGACTTTGTGAGGCCTAAAGGGCTAGAAAACATGATTAAATTTCACAGCAACAAGAAAAAAAAATGGAGCAAAAATCAAGAGTGTAAAGCATTCAGGAGAAAAAAAAATCCTACATGGGGCTTCCAAGCTGCTCAACATCAGATCAGAAGCTGGGGTTACAAGGGTTTGAGGCACTGCAGTCCTGAGAGTCTCCAGGTCTTGTGAACCTAAACAAAACTCTCTTCCCTAAACACGGTGAGGATGACTCTGACCCTCATCTCGTTTCCGATATGCCCAAGAGCTCAAGTCTCTCTCCAGCCTTTCCGCTGAGCTCCCCTGCGCACGGTCACGTCTTCGTCTCCTCCTTTCCTTGCTCCTCTGTGCCTCGGTCTGCACCGTTGCCTCAATTCACCCGACGTGACGAGGCAACCTGTTTGCACCCTGCTTGCACCGAGACGTTGGGGTTCCCTGGCCCGTGGGACCTCAGCAGGTTCAAAGCTGCCCAGGTCCGCGGCGCGTGACCTACTGATGATGCCTACAAAGGCGAGGAAGGCTCTGGCCCTGGGCGATCCTTCCCGTCACACTGTTATTCACCTTCTCGTGCAGCAAAAACGAACAAAACGTTGTCCAAACAGGTTCAATGCACCTGAAAGAGGCCCCGCAGGCAGGCACCCAGTGCACCCGTTGGGTCTGCAGGACCAGAGCTGGTCTAAAGGAGCCTCCCTGGAACACACCGAGCGCAGACGTCGCGTCCAACCGCTTCGCTTTCCAGAGCTGCTCCTATTCCATAGGGCTCCTAGCGAGAGCAGCGGGACCTTTTAGCACCCTCCAAAAAGCCTGGCAGAAATAGGTCAGCGCCCATCCGATCCGCGCCGACCAACAGCGTCCAGCAGGTCAGGCTCTGCGTCCACTGCTGGCACCAAAACTCAAGGACCGCGACGGAAATCCGGGACAGAGTAAGGAGAGAAATGAATGAAATGGAGGGCTGAAACCTTCAGCAATTTCTTTACGCTGCCCAGCATGGGGTCCAGGCCATGGCACAGATGTAGGAGCAGCAAGTGACACAGATGAATAATTAACCTTAACCCCTCGTTTGCCCAATCACACCAAGGATGGTGCTGTCCTTGCCCCCTGTTTCACTTACGCACATAGGGATAATTCCTGCTCTTTAATGAAACGGGCTCCTTTTACCTCATTTGCTTCCACTTCACAAGCTAAGAAGGACATGAAAACCTTCAGACCATTTCTATTCCCCGAATGGGAATGTAAGGAGAGGTGGAAATCTCCAGGGGAAAAAAAGACCTAGTCGCTGGTTGGAGCAGCCTCCCCTGCCAAAAGAAGGCCTCGGAGCTGAGAAGAGCATATAAAATTAAAATAACCCGAGGGGAAAATGCAACCAAGCAGCTATGAGCCCAGGAATCGGGAAGCAAGGAGAATTTGGCCTCTGAGAAAGAAGTAAAAGGCGCTGCAGTGAATTCTGACCCGGCTCTGACGTTAGAGAGGGTGGGAAAGTGCCTTCTTAGAACGAAGAGCCAGATGCGGGCAAATCCACTCCGGATTAGAAGTTTAGAAGAAACATGTGGGGCGAGCTGGCCAAGCGCGGGACAGGTTTCTCCAGCAAGATCCCCTCGCGGAGTGGGGGTCTCCCCGCGCCCGTCGGGCACGTACGTCTTTGCTTTTGCACTCTACCGTGCAAACACGGCTAGAAGTCTCTGATCTCCCACCCTGGCCTTCCCAAACTCTACTTCTCCTCCAGGTTTTCCGCTCCGGCTGTGCGGATCGCTGCTTCCCGTTCTCCAGGGATGTTCATTTCCAGGGTGGCGGCTTCCTCCACAAGGCAAGAAAGCCGCTTCCCAGTTCTCCTCCAGGTGCACCAGGCTGGTTGGAGGATCCCACCATGAACACATCCACACCTTCCACAAAGAATTTTACAGGATTTATCGGCCGTTGCAGAGGAAGGGCCGCTTCATGGCCCAAACTGGTTGATTCTGCCACTTATTTATAACCCACAGAGGAAAAAAAAGGAAAAAAAAGGACATATTCCAGCTAATGACGTTAGCAATTCCTTCCCTTTCCCTGCCTTAAAGGTGGCTCAGGCCTTTATGCTTATAAATCATTTTATTGGTAGTTGAAATATAGAGGCTAGAGCATCCAACTGTAATGCGAGGCGCACTTCAAAGGGAACCTGCTTTCATTTCCCAACAGTTAAGGTTTTATCAGCCACTAAAGATTCCCCCTGCCAGAGGATCCTGTTACAGCACGTTAAGCCCGAGGTGAAGGCTACAGCTGCTGAGCCCAGCGGGCGCGGGGAAGGGGGTGAGGATGAGGAAGGTTCTGGAGCACTGCTCCGCTCTTCCACAGGCTCCCAGCCCCGGGTTGCCAGGCTCGGCTCCTGGGAATGACGCGGTGGCCGCTTGGGAGAAGGGCCGGCCAAGGAAGCAGCCAGCGGGTCCGGGCATGGCAGGGGGACCCTGCGATGAAGCGCTGTCCTCCAAGGACAAGCAACAGTGCCAACGTTACCCCACACCTCCTCCTAAGGAGATCCTTATGGCAAGATGATGAAGCCTTCATCATCTTCCTCAGAGGCAGCACAGGGAGGCTCCACAAACCTCCCCAGCCTACCTGGAAGACCAGGTGGCTCCCAAGGAGCCCACGAGGACACCCGGAGCAGGTCAGGGCTTGGGCATGAGAGTTGGCGCCCGTTCCCACCCAACGCAACCGCCCACCGTGGCCTGGCCACGACGTGCCAGCCACTTGTTCCCAACCTGCAGAGCAGCCGAGGAGCGGAGCGGTGGAGCCAGCTGCCTGCTGGGCCGGGGCTGGACTGAATTATCCAGATCTGGGTCAGCTCCCACAATTTGTCAGACAAGGAGAGGAAAGGAAGGTCAAAAAGAGCCTCTTGTGGGAAAGAAAGCCTGGTGTGTTCCTGCTCGGCCTAATCAGGACTTGATGTTGGAGGAAGATGGATGGGATAAATGAGCTCATAAATGAAAACAGGGATGGAAGAGCCAAGTCATGCCTCGCTCTCCAGCAGAATGGAAGAGACGCAACATGTGTTTGCTTTCACAGGCCCAAGGATCGCAGAAACCAGGTGCAAAAGAACCACACGGACACAAAACCCACTAAAATCGGAGAAGACGCCAGAGCTGCTGCTCTCCTGGAGGAGGGGTCCCCAAAGGGTCTGCAGAAGCAGGGCAGTGCTCCGTGGTGCCGCGCTCTGCCGCAGCAGCTGCCGGAGCTGCAGATGTTGGGCGTTCCAGCAGGATCGTGCATCTCACAGAGGGCAAGCCTGGGGCTCCAGCAGCAGTGGGAGGCCGAGGAGCTACCAAGATAACTCCTTGCAGAGCGTGGAAACAGCCCACGACCATGCACAGAGTCTACTGTGCACGTAAGGACACGGCCGCATCTACTCCTTTGCATGGAGGCTGAAAACACTGGGACACGGTTAAGATAAACGGTCGAGAAGGTTAGGAGGGCAGAACACGCGGTTCTCCACAAACGAGATTATGCAGTGAATTTAGCCCGCGTTTCTCTTGGCATATCCCAGTTCCTGAAGGTGTGAGCCGTTTATAACTATTTGTCAAAGAGTTTAAATGCAGTTGCTGGTGCTGGATTTTTCTGCCAGCTAGTTTAACAAGCTATTGCTGACAGGGAAATATCGCATTGGTTACCTTGCTCCTTCTAACCTTTGGTTGCCAATCTGGAAAAGAAGATTTCAAAGAAGAAAATGAGGTAGGCCAGATAAAAGAAAACACCTTTCACTGCAGAACTGCCCTTGCTCACATACCTGTAAGTCAACAACCCGAAAATGAATCATGTCGCAACCACTTGCTCTACCAGTGGTACATCATGGCATTTATGTGTTTGTTAGAATGCCAGCACCTCATAGCTATGAATGAATCTCATCTTCCAGACAAGGAAATGGGAGATAGGGAAGGAGCTCGGGCTGCTCCTGCAGGAGACATCCTGCCCACGTTGGGATTTGAACTCCTGGCTCAACAGCTCCAAACGCAGCCCTGCCCGGAGAGGCAGCTCTAGCACTTGCTGCAATAAGGAGCTTTGGATGTTCAGCAAATAAGAAAAATTAGCAAATAAGAAAAATTAGCAAACGGCTGCTGGACACTGAATGCTTGTTTGCAAATACAGCTGCTGTTATATTTTCCAGCTCCAGCATTTGATGCACTGTGCTCGCTTCTCAGTGATTATTTCAGTTGTCAGAGGAAAATCTGCTAAATAAATACAATGAAAAAGAAGGAAGCCACCCTCTATTTTACTTTTCTATTTATCTCCCTGTAAACTGTGTGCCTGGGGATGAATGGCACTCGGAGAAGCTCAGAAGAGCTTCATGGCCATGAATTCACCGCTGCCTTCTCTCCGCTTGACCACCTGCTTCTTGGACGGCCCCGTCCTAATGGTGTTAGAGCTGCACGGAAGCAGCCCAGCTTAAACGCTGTGGGAAATGAAGAAAAGATTAAAATGCCCTGGCCAACCCCATGCTTCGTTCGGATAAGGATTTTTCCATTGTCGAGCAATCTATTTAATGGGTAGCCCGGTAAAGAGGAGGCCACCTGAGCTGAGCGGGCAGCCCGGCCGCGCTCGTTGCTTTACCCGGCGATGCAAGCGAGGGTGCCCAAGCAAAACGTGCCAGAACGGGCTCCGTCCCGCCTTGGGGAGCAGCAGGTTTGGGGAGGGAGGCTCTGCCCGGAAAGCCTCTCGGAGGCCCTGTTTGTTTTGGGCACAATGGCCCGGGCGCTGCGGGGCTATAAATCAGGGCGCCTTCCCTGCCTTCCCCGCAGGCCGGCGGCAGCGGCAGCGGGTTCATTGCTTTGGCCTCCGGGTCCTCCCTCCTGCCAGGGCATCAAATCATGAGCGTGTTGTTTAGGGGCTCCCTCTTTCAACTCGGTGACCATAAGGCTGGCCAGGCTGCTCCCTCCATGCTAAGCAGACCAAGAACAGCGGAAAGTTTAGGGAGAAGGGGACAAAAAAAGCCAAAAAAAAAAAAAAAAAAAAACCCAACCCCAAAAAACAGAAGAATAAACTTACTTCTCTGGATCTCAACCCAACTCACAGTTCTATGCAAAATTCAACATATGTCACATTTTACTGTCCTGAATGGATTACTCCATCTCTGCTACTGCAGCAACTAACAAGTTCACAAGAGCGTTTCTCTGACACAGGCTATGCCTGGTATTTCATACGGATTCCCTGCTGCACAGACCCAAAACAAGCAGGTCTGCTCCGATTAGGTAGCAAAGCCTGGAGCTTGTCTCTGTTCCCATCGGCAAAGCCTGGAGCTTGTCCCTGTTCCCGTCGGATGTGTAGGACTGGATGCATTGCAACTTCTAAAACTGCTCTTTGGCTTTTGCAAAAGCCACGTAAGGCAAGACCTGCCCCCAAAGCCAGGATGCTTGCAGATTTACTGCACTTTTTTATATTGGATTTTTCCGCTGACCCTTAAGAGCGAAGGGTTGCCTTGGAAGAGCCGGTTTGGAAAGGTCTCAAAGCGCCGGAGCCCGGGAGCGCTCCCGAGCTTCCCGAGCAGTATCGGGAGCAGGGCTGCTCTCCTGAAACGGGGCGTAAACCACAGCAGAGCCGCTGCGAGCCTCTTTATTAAATGAAATGGCCATTTTCTCCCCGGCAGAGATCACTGCGGTATCAATCATAAAGCTGATCAATAACGCATCGGCTTGCGACTCCTTCTCGCTGGTTTAATTTTGTCATTGAAATTTGAGTTTCTCTGGGGCATGGAATTTCCTGCGGATCGGCGGCGGCATGGTGGGCGCCCGGCACTGCCCAATCCATGCGGGATCCAATCCTGGGGATCACCCGCCCGTCACGCTCGCAAGCAGAAACCGCCGCATTGCTTTGGGAAAGCTTTCCTGGGAAAGCTTCTTGAGCTCATACTTGGGAAGGCATCAAATGTGACTCATGGGAGCGGCAGGACGGGCACAGACGGGCTGCCCGCGTGGGCACCGGGGGCGACGTGGGAAAGATATTTTCCTCGGTGTGCAAATTTCTATGCGGCTCGGGCTTGCGAGGATGACCCCAGGGCAATCTGAGCACTTGCTCTCCTTTATCTCACACACTGATTTCATCCAACTCAAACCATCAAATTTCGCTTCCCTGGAAATGTCAGGGAGAAGGTTCCCAAGTTATCACAGCTTCCCGTTTAGTTTTAGGGGGGTTGTTTTGATTTTTTTTTTTTTTAATAAACAACATTTGGACATTGTCAGCATCAAACAGTTTCAAAAACTGAGGTAAAAACAAAATAAACTGAAGACCAAAGGTGGGACTTCTGTTAAAATTGCTAAGTGAATTGCTGAGCTGTTGATTTACTCTTTGTAAAAAGTCCAAACTGGACTAATTGAGTCCAAACTAAAGATGGATTTTTCCCTAAAATCTTGAAAATTCTTGCAGAGTGAGAATGCTGCTTTTTAGTGTTTTGATCGCTTTCTCCTCTGCCTCAGCTCTTCTTCAGCATGGGATCCCAGCATGTATTATATATGTAGCACGTGTGATATAGGGCCGAGCAAAGAGGATCATGCATCAGCAGGATGAGAAGCAGCCGCCTTCTCCTACCCAATACAGTGAAGGTTTGTGGCTATTTTTTGGCCACGAAATTGGCCAAATTTGTTGTTGGAATTTGTTCTAATCTGAAGCATGATCCCAGGGCTCCTGGTCTAGGGACGCAGGGCTGGGCGGCAAATTCAACTATCTGGTTGCAGATTATCGCCGTTCACACCCACCCCTGCTCCTGAGCACCCCCATCCGAGCCGGTGCTCCCCGGGAACCGTCGCCTCCCACGCGGGGTCAGTGGGAATTTCCATCCATGGGCCCCAGACCCGGCACCGTGACGGGATCCCATGGGGATCCCCATCACTCTTGTCCCCCGCTACGCTGCCTGTGGGGTTAGTCCCACACATCGTGTCCCTCTGGGGCTATCGGAGCCCAAGTGCAGGAATTCTGCGGCTCTCACCCCGCCAGCATGTTGACCATGCCAACATACTGGTCACCCTGTAGTCATCTTCCTAGCAGAGGAGGACCTAGAGCCTGAACCTGGGTCCCCCCCGGGCTCGTTGTTCAGCCTGTGAGTTTTATTAGCTGTCAATGTGTCAAACTCCCACTTATCCGGACAGCTGCCGAGGCCCGCGGGAAGATTCCCAGAGCTCCCGGCTTTTCTCCTGGGCGTTGGAGAGGGAACGAGAGATGGGTTCCATCACCTTCCCTCGGGCAAAGCAAAGGAGAGGAGGGCGAGAAAGGAGCAAAGGGACGGCCTGGTCTTTCCTTTGGTGCTGTACGATGCTCAGCTTAACAGGACTCGAGCGCGGGGATGGGTTTTAATGGGCGATACATTAATTAGGGCCGGGGGCCGTATCAGGGCTGTGACTACTAGACTATTCGACACAGGAGCCACCAAGGTCCAGATGATGGAGGACGCAGTGAACAAGCACCGGGGGTCTTGGTCTTTCTTGCAACTGGGGATCACAAAATATCTCGCACAGCCTTTTCTCCCCCTACATGTTCTCCTTTCATGTATTAACAAAAGTTTTAGGGGACACAGCTTGTCCTCAAGTAGATCTTCATCTTCACATGGTCCTTAGCACCCAGCAATCCCGCTCTCAGCTGGCCCTGCTGTTACAAGAGCATCTTTAATGAAAAAACGTCCCTTTTGGCCAAAAGCTCTTTAGAGACTGGAGTAAGACCCTGAGGGGGCAGGAGATTCCCTGCCTGGGGTCCATGTGTGCTCGTGCTCTCGTGGGCGCGTGGGGCTTTTTTCCCCCCATCTCAAGGACTTGATTGACTAATGTTTGTAGGTCCCGAGAGCCAGTAAAAGGATCTGCTCTGATATCCAGAAAATTTTACAAGGGGCGGCGGGCTTAAAAGTGGTGGGAAGAAGCTGAGCCTGCCAGGATGTTGGAATGAGAAATCCATCAGGAATGTGCCGCGGAGAACAGCTGCTCCTAGAGCCCTGGCAGGAGTCTCCCTGCAAGCTGCCTGGGAGCAAGGGGAGGGCTTCGGAGATCACAGCTTGAGCTGGGGGAAAGGGTCCCTTTATTTATTTATTTAGCTTGTCCTTTCTTTGCTTCCACCTCCCTCCCTTCTCCCAGCCTTGTCCTGGTGAGGTCAGGCTGGAAAAACTGGACCTGGCGTCTGGCTTCTCCCCTTCATACCCTTATCAGGGCTCATGCGGTGCAGGTTGCACCATAGAGAGGTGCTGTTTAAACCCCGTTCTCCCTTAAAATGCTTTTTTTAAGTCTTGTTTCGACAGAAATGCCTCTATTTTCCCCATTAGCGCCTGTCTACATAAGCAGGAGCAATGGGAAGCGGAACATGCAGAACAGAAGCGGGCGGATTCCCACAGCCCTATTCCCACAGCCCAACCTTTGCTGGTCTAATCACCTAAATCCACCCGTCCCAAGAGAAAGCGGGAGGGAGAAGACAAGGTAGATGCTGCAGTGACACGAGGGGCTTGACACCTCCTTGGGAAAGCGGGAGACGTCCTGAGCCGGGGACACATCCATGCCCAGGCTGCCCGGGAAGCAGCCCAACCTCTGGCGCTTTGGGTTCCCCAGGGAGCCCAAGCTCATCCTCCTGCACGAGAAAAAGCCCCATTTGCCCCACAAAAAGCCCCTTTTGCCCCACAAAAAGCCTCTTTTGCCCCACAAAAAGACCTTTTGCTGGTGACGGGGCCGGTTCTCCAGCAGGAGCGCCAGGCTCCTCTCCGCCTCCGCTCTCAGCGCCCGCAATCCAGCTGTGGGCGAGCTGCGGAGCCCCCGGCGCTGAAACCCAATAGCCCCGGCCACACGGAGGACGGACTTCTGGGGTCTCCATTTCACTTCTCTAACCCCGCGCCGTCCCCAGGCCCTCCCCCCTTGCCTTGCCTTTCCCCGAGGGACTCTATTATACCCCCCGATCTGTTCACACTCCTGATCCCTCTGCGTGTTTGCACACACTGCTGACCCAGCCTTTATCTGGAAGACATAAGGGTCTCTGTGTGCAGTTCCCACAAGGGCTATTAATTGTGTCCATGTCAGAGTCCCCCTGCTCCAAGCCCTCCCTTCCTGCTCCTCCCCTGCTCATCTCTCCCCCCCACCGTGCCCTCTCCCTGCGCTGCGGATTGGGAAGAAAAGGAGCGCTTTATGAAAATTCGCGCGTGCAACTTGCAAACTTTGCAAAATATGATCTGCTCCCCCGGGGAAAGCTGGTAAACGGTAGGATTTCTGCTAAAATGCCAGATCCGAGCGTGCACACACACTGCTTCCTCCTAGGCACAGGGGGGAATTTCCTCCAAGCCAACAACAGAGCTAAATATCCCGCCGAGCCAGCGACAGCTTGGTCCCAATCCTGGCCATGGAAAACCTTCCAGGTGGCACCTCCGTAAGGGGCCAAATCAATAGGACACATCCACGGAGACATGAGGCACCTCCGGGATCCCAGGAATGCGGCTCCCGGGAGGAAGCAGGTGCCCGTGGGGCCCGGCAGCGGCTCCTCACCTGCACGCGGGCCTCGGTGAGCTTGGTCCTCTGCGCCAGCTCCTCGCGGGTGTAGATGTCGGGGTAGTGGGTCCTCTCGAAGGCCTTCTCCAGCTCCTCCAGCTGCTCGGCCGTGAAGGTGGTTCGGCTGCGGCGCTGCTTGCGCTTCAAAGGCAGGTCGGGCTCGGACTCGACGTCGGAGCCTTCGTCCAGCCGGTTACCTGGCGTGGCAAAGGAAGGGCAAGGGAAGCTTGTGGGGCTGAGAAACCCTGGAAGGAAAAGCTCTTAACAGGGTCGCACAACCTGGGATATTCATCTCAGTTCCATGCTGACTGTAGCCATCAAAACTACTACTCCAGCTACGGTGCCGGGCTTCCTTCGTGCTGGGAAAAGACAATCGAGCAAAACGGGAACCGTTTGCAGGAAAGGGGTTGAACAAGGGCCACTGTTCAACATGTTCTAGTGGAAAAAATCCCGCAGCTGCTGACTTTTCCTATTTCAAGACATTTCCAGTTTTGCTCGAAAAGACTCTGTGCTTGGCAATGTGGGACCGGTGAAAATTAGATGCTGAGAAGGTGTTCAGCAAAGGTGATTAGGTGCTGAAAAGCTGTCGATGTGAGAAGTCCAAGGCAAGACGATTTGAGCCATGCATGCTAACACCCACCCTGGCACTCTGCAGCACCGCTCTTGGAGTTATCAATTCTTAACCACCTTTGAAAAAACTAAATATTAGCAACTTTGGCAGCGGGGAAGATGTTTCCCCACATCCTCAGCTTCACTCTGGCCTGGACTGCCACAGGATACAGCTCCTGTTCTCCCCAACTCATCCCTCCCAGGTTTCAGCAGGAGCTTTGCAGAAGGCCAAGGGCTGAGATGCCAGGGATGTCCTTTGCCAAGACCTAAGGGGACACTGACATCCTCTGCCTTCCCCTCTGCCTTTCCCTGGAGCAATACCAGCCTCACACGTGGATAGCCCATAGGAAAAACCTGGAACTAAACCTGGGACTAAACTAGCTTTCTGCTTACTTGTATTTGTCAGGGGTAGGTCTGATAGGAAAGGAACATCTGTACTCTAGAATAGCTGCCTCGCACATCTGGGTTCCAGATGATAGGGGCCAGGTAGGAGCACATCTGGACTCGGAAACACCATCGTGTGCCAAAGCACATCTGGAAGACTGCAGCACCCAGGTCACTAAGCCAAGTCACTGGCTCTGCTCGGTTTAACTAGCATCTTCTGCAGAAATGTCCTTGGGGACTGAGGTGAGCTCAGGTCTAGGAGGAGAAATGTGCAGGAGAGGAAGGGGAAGCAAAACGCCCTAAATTAATTAATTAGAGTGTGATTTCTCCCCACAACAGGCCACACATCTGAGCAGGTACCACCCCTGTGCATGCAGCAGCCCGGGCTCCTCCAGGCCAGGAGCTCCGCACCGTGACGGTCGGGGTCCATCCCCACCCATCCCCAATTGCTGCCCCATTTGCTCCTGTGGATGCAGTGCAAATCTGGAAGAAAAACTGCCAAGTTGCCCCCAAAAACATCGTGAAGGGCTGACCGCGGGACACGGGGGAGAGGACAGGGATGCCACAAGTAGCAGCACGTTCCCGTTCACAGCAGCACGGCCACCGCCGTGGCGCGGCACGGCTTGAACGCGGCAGCGGCACCTTCCCAAGCGCTCCCCACCGGCATTCCCTCCCTTTCCGAGCGGCAAGAGCACGGCCAGGGCGGCACAAGGACCCACCTCCGCTCGCCCTGGGAGTCGGGAGCCGAGCTGGGAAAAGGAGCCGCAGAACCGCGTGCCAAGCGGAGGCCCGGACACCACAAAGACGAAGCCAAGGGAGCGAGGAAAATCCCAGGGCACGGCTGCAACCAGCTGCTCTTAGCCCCGCGCAGCTGCTGCTGTCAGCCCCAGATTTATTAAATGATGCAGACGGGCTCTTGGCCGAGAGCGAGGGCGGCTGAGCTTGTTATTTAACGTGTCCTGCAGCGCCGGGGGACCGGCTCTGCCTACAGCTGCCCTCCGTCTAACAGGTCCTCCTCATGCCTGAGCAGCTGGACCCTGCCTCGTGAAGCTCTGCTGCGATGGAGAGGTTTATAAAGGTGCGGAAATGACCAAAGGAAATTCCCTTGCGAGGCAAGCCCAGGTTTATAAAGGTGTGGGAATGACCTAAGGAAATTCCCTTGCGAGGCAAGCCCAGGGCTTCTTCCCTTGGCCTCATCCCTGCGGACACAACCTAAGGAAGGGGAAGGAGGTGGGGAAAACTGCTTTGTGCAGCACAGGGATCCTGTTAGGGGTCCACAAGACACCCACCGGGCTGCGGGGACATAGGGGATGCAGGGGATACCCAGGCAGGGGATACCCAGGCATGGGGGATCCCCCCCATGCAGGGGATACCCAGGCACGGGCACGGGCCGCTCTGACCACGCGGTCCCGGTTGAGCCTTAGGTGCTGGGGCCACTTCAGCTTTTCCTAGAGGCTCAAGCTGGCCTGGCACGTTCCCCCTGGGCATCAGTGCCCTTGCAGCCCTCGCACAGGGATCTGGGGCTTGTTAACACAAACACAGGACATTTTTGGGGGGTAAGTATCTCCAAGCCGTACGGTTTAAGCCTCTCCTCATGAGAGCACCGTGGAGAGACCCACAGTTTATGCAGCCTCCAGCACAACAGGGCAGGAACCGCATGTGCAAATAGCACAAGGTGGGCAGAGCTCTCCGGAGGGGCTCAAGAGGGACAGAAATGGAGGAGGGATGAGGAAAGGAAGGAGAAAACCCTTTAGTAATTATGGTCTGGATTTGTCCTCCCTCTCCCCAGCCCCTTCTCTCCCACCTCCTTTCCTCTCCCTCTGCCTTTCTCCTCCCCATCTCCATTCACTGCTGCTGGGAGCCTCTTAGCCCTGGAGTTAAATTAATCAACAGGATTAGGTGGAATCGGCCCCAACAAGACCCTCCAGGCTCTGGCTGAGCCCTTGATGCTCCACAAGGACCTGCCGCCTTGTCTTGAAGCACCTTGGTGCTGCCTGCGAGGATTGGCAGCCGGGATCAGGCATGAAAACGCATTCATTAAAGCAGGGAGCGGATTTTGTCGGAGGGGAAAGGGGCGCCGCGCGTCCTCTGCTTCCAACTGCTCGCCTCTTTGTCACCCTCTCCGCTGCAGCTCATTTCCCCTCCGTTGCTCTCTTGCTTCCAGCTGCTCCATCCTAAAAATTACGTGAGCTGGAGGGAGGAGAGGGCGGCTCCGCATGGAGCCTCCCCCTTGCAGCCCAGCACATGGGGCACCAAGAGCACCAGGGACTTCGACAGCACCAGGGGTTCCTTGTGGAGCCCAGCACCAGCTCCATGTGCGCTGCACCGGGGTCCCCTCTTCTTCGGGGTTCTCCAGCCCCATGCGGTCCCAGAGCCACCCCGGGACCTGCGCATTGTCCAGGTCCCATCCATCCCTGAAACCCATGCTGTGCTGAGCCAGCTAACGGGCTTCTCAGTGGCCTTGGCCAGGACGCGCGGTGCCTGCCACTTGCTGCCTTTGCTGCCTGTGCTTTGTCTTGATAACCGGAGCGCTGGTATGGGCATCAACAGATGGAAATGGCTCCTGATTGCCACTTTGGTACATGGATCTGAAATAATGGGAAGTCGAGCTAGGTATTTCCAATATACCAATCCAGCCACACTCATTCTCCTTGTTCCTGCTCTGGTTTTGAGCCCTCTTACTGCAGTCTGCTCATAGGGGCTCATAAACAGAGTGTGCATCCGTGGTGCCTGTTATTTTCTTATGCGTTTTTTTCCCCTCCACTTGCCCGTGTAGCTACCCCATTGCTGGCACCCAAAATATTGTGGCAAGCAGTAGATTTTCCATGCTCCTGCCAACAAAACAATTCCCCAACCTCAAACTCCCGGGACTGAAGGGGCGGACATCCAGCTTGGCCAAGGGGACGCGGCCGTGCCGGATGACCAGTTCCCTGCTGATGGCATTTGTACAGGGAAAGGAGCAAGGCAGAACTGCCCATTCCCTGCGGAGTGATGAATGAGCTCAAGAGAGGGCTGGGAAGGTGTGTGCTCATGTTGGCCAGCCCGAGCGCGAGCTCCCCTTTGCAGGAGGAGCCCCCGTGCGCCTCCGAACCTGCCCCGCTGCAGGGCTGCAAGGGGGACCGAGTCGCTCCCATTCCTCCCGCTCTGCCTCCCCTGTGTTCCCGGGCACAAAACCCAGCCGGCCATAGAGCGCGCACGGTAAAGCTCGGCTTTTCCCTGCCCCTTGGAGCTCCCCCTCCGGCAGCACCGGTGCCGCCGCGCCGCCGTTCAACGCAGTCCAGAGCTCGGGTGCTGAGCCGCGGCAGAAAAACGAAGCACGTAGCCGCTGATATGCGTTTTAATCAAGTAATTCGGCCCAAGCAGAATGATAGCGCCTGTTGGTGGGGTGCCCCTGAATACCAAACAGACCAGGTAGCAGGCCTAGGAAAATGAAAAAGTCATTTACAGCTCAGCTGGGGACTGCAGTGCTCAGCAAAGCATTAGCGCGGGGGCCCTGGGAGATAAAGGTTTGGATAATTCTTTCTTCTTTTTTTCATATATACACTGGCACCTAACTGGCCAGCTGTAACCAAGCCACAGATTGAAGTAATGTCCATGATGGACTTTACAACTTGAAAATAATACTGGTAATGAAGCTGCTGCTCCGGGAGCGCAGAGAGCGTGTGCGAGTGTCTAGGGGCACAACGGGAAAAGGGAGCCCCGAGAGGTGCTTCACAGCTGGCTGCCCCCTCGGCACATCCCGGTGTCTGGATGCGAGCGCTCCGGCGCAGGGGTGAAGCTGGAGAAGGGATGGAGAACACACGACAAGGGAGCATGTGCCCAAGAGGGGTATATACACCCTGATGTTTGAGGACAGGGACGTGGCCGGTGGGACGAGCACGGTGCCAACCACACAACCCGCTCCGGCTGTGTCTCCATGCCTGAATGCTAAGGATTCGCCCCGTGTCCCAGTCTTACCAAAGCCAGGACTTGTAAGGCGCAAAGCCAGCCCCGAGGGCTCTCCTCTATGTCCCGCCTGCCCTACCTGCAGACTCTGCCCGTGGCACAAGCCAGCCGGGCACAAGCCAGCGCCTGGTAGCTGCAGTGCCCCCCAAAAGCCACACGCTCCTGGAATAACAACCACCCCCCCCAAAACGATGCATTCCGCTCCTTGCAAGCAGCGAACAAAACCAAACCCTCCCGAACACTTGGAGAAAGATAGCGAGGGAGAGAAAAAGAAAGTCCGCGGCTCCACCAGCCTTTGTTAATTCCCAGCACTGGCCTGAACATAAACAGATGGAATATCCATCAACTCCAGTCGTCTTTTCTTTTCTTTCAACTTTTTTTTTTTTCTCCTAGTTCTTGCCTCCCTGCCCCCTCCGCCCCTAACCCTCTTTCTTCTGGCTTTTGTTTGGCCTTTTAAAGAACCCCGAGGTAATGAGGCCTGCCCCAAGTCCCCGGCACATCTGTGAAGTCCATAAAAGGCCCCTGTTTCACTTCAATATTCATAGCCGGGCGCTGGCGGCCGGCGCAGCGCCCAGCGGAGCTGCCCCAGCGGCGCCGCCGCCTCCGCTCGCGCCGGGAAGCAGAGGGAGCGCAGCCGGGATGCAGCGGGAAAGGGGCACGGGGAGCGCTTGCATCGCCTTCTCTGCCCATTTCTCCTCCTCTGCTCCTTCCTTTTCGCCTCTTAGCTGCCTCAAAAGTCACTTTTGCAGAGGAAAGCACAAGCAGAAGTGGCGGACTGGGGAAAACGCAGGGGAAACCCGAATGCTGGAGCTGCCGAAGGGGTGGCCGCGGGTGTGCGGGCAGCTGGAGCCCAGGCTGGCATTGCTGGTGCTCTTGGTTTGGCCGGCCTGCACGGAGCTCATGTCCACCGCTCTGCAGTTTCTGCTCTCTTGCTGCTCAACCCCGTCCTGTTTCAATGCAGCTGCGTCCACAGCCCCAACCTTGGCCACGAGTCCCTCTATCGCAGCTCCGGGCCTCCCCGGCTGGGTGCATCAAGGCAAAAGCCCTTCCAGTACAAGGCTCTTTCAAGAAAGAGAAGCGAATTTAACCTCACGAGCCTCTCCCCACCCTGAAAAACCAGCCCGGGAAAATAAGACACCAGAGAGCACTTAACCACCCAGGAGAAGCGCCCTTCTCCCGCTTGTTGCAGCCCCGCTCCATTTATCGGAATGTCGGAGGAGCCAAGGGAGCCAAGGGGTGTTGGAGAGAGGCCACGGGCAACCGCTTGGCCCTGCACCATGACCGTGCAAGCGAGGGGTTGCACACAAGTCCTTAGGGTGCTCCTTGCTGGAGAATGTCCCCGGATGGCTTCTACCCTCTTCCATCTCCCTTCCTTCTCACGCGTGTCCCTCCTCCTCTCGTTTCTCTGCTGCTCACGTTTGCTTTCCCGCTCCTTGCTCTGGGTCCCTCTCTTGCTCCTGGTGTTTTTGCCCTCGCCCGCCTGCCCTTCTCCCAGCTCGGAGCACATAAATGCAGCGGCACGGAGCACGCGGCCACTCGTGCCGCTCGTCCCCGCCGCGGGGCGAGACAGGGGAGCAAAGAAAAGTGCGGGCAGGACAGAATGAGAGTGACAGAAAGAGGGCTTGAATGGAGGAGCGCAAAGAAAGACAGATATCCCTGCGCCGCTTGCTCCTTTATCAGCCCTGTCATCTGGAGCAGGGCCCTGTCCGCATTGTCTCACCTTGGACAAAACCAAAAGGCCGTTTTGTGCAGATGCCTTTAGAGCTGCCAGAGCCCGCACCTTAGGGGGTCGCCGAGGGCTGAATGTGCAGCTGACAGCGCCGCGCAGCCCGCCGTGATATCAATAAACCCCGACACGTCGCCTCTTCAGCACAGCTCATGTGGAAGGTGCGGCTTGAATATTAAAAGCGCCGGAGGCCGGGGAGGAGGCCGGGGCGGCGGGGGGAGGCGGCGCAGGGCAAGGGGAGGCCGGGGCCGAGGGGACCGGGCGCTCGCGGAGAGGCGCCGGAGCCTGGGGTGCCGCTGCAGAGGCGCTGCCCGGCGCCGCGTCCCGGCCGCGCCACGCAGGGACCAGCGAGGCAAAGCAGCGGGGACAGGGAGCGGGCACGGGCAGAGCCCTCCTCGACATCCCGGCGTTTCCTTCCAGGCCTGGCGAACGCGGCGCACGACGGACGCGAGATCACGACGGGGACCAAGTTTCCATGTGCTCTGGGTGACCCTGCGTGAGCAGGAGGGTTGGACTAGATGACCTCTGAGGTCCCTTCCAACCTTAAGCGTTCCATGATATGATTCTACGATAAGCCGACCTGGAGCCCTGCAGAGGGGCTGTGGCGGCGGCGCCCAGCTCCGCGGGAAGGGCATTTTGTGCCTCGCGGCCGCCAACTACCTCTCGGGATCCATGACTTCACCCCTCAGCCATCTCACGATGTAACCAGGAATTTCGCCGGCCGGGGGATGATCTTTCCCTGCATTGTGATCCTATGAGGCAACTACGCCCCGGCAGAGCGCAAACCCTTAAGCTCCCGCCTGCTCTTTGGTTTTTCCGCTCCAGGACGCAGCCCGGGGAGTGCAGCCCGTGTCCCGCTGTCACTGCAGCAGGACGAGGCGCTCGGCAGAGCTCCGCTCCTGGAGGCAGCACGGCCCTTCCCAAGCGCAGGGACACGGGGACCCGGAGAACAACAGGGATCGCTTCAGGACAACCTGGAATAACTTCTTATTCGACTGGCCTGTTTGTTTAAAATAAAGAGTTAAAAGCTTTGCTCAGGGAGTGGAACCAGCTCGGCTGAGCAGAAACGGCACCTTGCCGTATTCTCAGGTTATTCGATGCTTTTACCTCTAAGCAGCTTGCTTTGAGAATGAAGCTGCCATTTGGGAAGGCATTGAAAGCACTTCTGATCTCCCCTTCTTCTGGTAAAGACAGTGTTTAAATATACACACCTACATTTCACACATACATGCATACAAATATATGCATATTTTTATATATGTGCATATGTGATTTTGATGCATGTGCATGTGTGTATACAGACATGCCTAAACCGAAAGACATTCACTCTTGCTTTAGATCCATTTTGACTCTCTGTCTTTTGCCAACAATTGCAGAGAGCTGTGAACTGGTTCTGTGCCGGTCAGCGATGCTGGGCAGGAGGTGCTGGGTCTGGCTATGGGGCTGGCAGGACGGGGCGACGCTGAAGGGTGTTTGAGCTGGACAGACATGGAGTGGAGTTCGGGAAGGTCCCTAGCACCCAAAGGCCGTTGCTCAATGGGAGGGCACGTCCTGGGTCCGGGCTGCTCGGCGCAGGAGATCCGCGATGGACCAGCAAGGTCACGACACCGGCTTAAGCACAAGACTGGCACCAAACAGGCTCTGGGGAAAGGCAGAAAACCAGCCAGCAAGATCTGACGTCTCTCACTAAAGATTCGGTCGGAAACGCCGAAAAACCCACTTCAAAACCAAGCTGGCAGCAGAAACAAAGCAGTGAGACTTGAGCAGAAGGAAACTCTCACCCGTGCAGCTTGGGCAGGCACAGTAAGTGCACAAAAATGTCCCCGCGCACTTTTCCAGCTCCTGATGAGCCTGCATGAGAAGCGTGTGGGCGCCGTGGGGCTCGGGAAGCCGCTGCTTAGCCCCACGGCACGCGGGGGTTTGAAAGCTGACCATGGAAAAGCCTGGCCCCTTTCATCCGCCCCTTCTTCCCAGCCGAATTTTACAGAGCAGAGAAAATTAGCTGGAATGTTTAATGAACCTTCTGATATTCATCCTTCTTCGGCTGGTAAATAATTTCATTCTGCACGCTAAGGACATTCAGGGTGCAAATGTGGAGATTTTCTCTAGGGATACGGCAAGTTGGCTTAGCTAAATTGAGAAATTACCTCCCCTGAAACTTGAAACACTTTAAAACGCAGTTGCCTGCATTGTCCAGATTCTCCGTGTTTCAAAAGTGTGAAACCTAATTAGCTGTTATTTGTGCTTCTGTGCTTTCTCCAGCCCCATAACCCGGGGTTAGGCAGAAGCTTTGCACTGTCCCAAAGCAAACGTGGACTAACGAGGGCAAGAGAGCCAGTGAAGAGAAAGAGATTACCGAAAATCATTGAACACATCATAGACAGACCTGGAAATTGAGTTTGGACCTCCTGGCTTCCCAGCCGGGCCCATTACCTTTTTTAATCATCACACCAGAAAACGGGAGGGCTTTGCCTGATTGCTGCACTTTGCCAAATGTGCTGCCTGACGCTCGCATTGAGCCCCAAACTCCTGGTTAGGCAAAAGCCTACCTGTTTGAAAGGCACTAGCTACCAGAAAATCACCTACCACTCCAGCACATTATTCCAGTAATTGATTAGCCCGCCCTTCTTATTCCAACACTTTACTCCATGCCCTAGGAGTCCCATTTCATGCTTCAAAAACCCCAGAGGGGAGAAGCTCTTGGGCTGCACAAGTTTGCTGGAGCAGACCAGCCCCTGTGCTCAAGACCCAGGCAGAGCAGCCAGGTACCACCTAGCAAAGCCAACAGGTCCAAGGCTCGGGCTTGACGGTGCCCTCTCCATACTGGAGTGTGTGTTTGGTGTGTGTCCTGGCGGATGTTTCCTAATGGCTTGAGCTTAAAGAGGAGGATAAGCATTGAGCAACTCTCTCAAAATAAAAGAGGTGGTAGAAAGCAAGAAGCGGGAGCCACCAACCAAGACGTGGAGCCAAGTAGGCTTCAAGCTCGCAGGTCCAAGCCCCTGCACGTTGCTTTTAAGCCCGGCCTTGCCGAGGTTTCCAGGAGAAACCCCACGGGGCCATTGAAGCGGCGGGCTCCGATTGGCGGCCGCGGGAGCCGGGTTGCTCTGGGAATGGCAGGGCTGCTCAAGGTCACGTAGACACTGCTCCGCTCCCCACTGCGAGGGGCCCCAGCGCTGGATATTTGCAACCGGCTTTAGTGTCACAGTGGGAGCTGGAGAGGACTTACCAGCCCATTGTGATGGATACGCTTTTCGGTCCAATGCTGCCAGCGCTATCGCTATTAGAAATGCCACCAGAATGCAGGATAGATTTTCCACTCCCTTCTCATCCATTATCTTATCTGTCGGTATTGTCTCCTGCTCCGCATTGGGCTCGGGGACAGCTGACACGGAGCTGCAGCGCGAGAGCTTCCAACAAGGCGCGGCCCCTTTTGACGGCGCGCTTTGCACACTGTGTCTCTGCGATCTGCGCGGGATGCTGATATTTCTGGGAACGGCTTTCAAAGCGCGGCGCCCGCCCGGCACCTCCTTAGCACCGGCTGGGAGCACCCATGCCAAGCCAGCGCGGATTGAGCGGTCCCTTTGTGGCCAGGAGAAACCTTCCCCTCTCCCTGATTCCTAGGAGCCTTTGCAAGGCGCGCTCCGTGGGAGCGTTGCTGTGTGGGATGCTGCGGGTGGAACGGTTGGTACCTGCTCCATGGCTAATATTCCGGCTCAATTCAGCACCCTGCGAGCTGCTCCAGAGCCTTCCCGCTCCCTTTCCAAGCTCGGGAGCTCCTAGTCGTTGTCTACAGCCAAACCCCAAGTCCCCAAGAACAACCCAGACTCTACTTTAGTACTACTCCACTACTACTACTTTAGTACTACTCTACTAAAGCACAATCCAGCGCTCATCTGTTATTAACCTTTAAGGCAGCACCGTTTTATTTTCTGCAGAACTTCACGGGGATCAATTTCATACCTGAAAAATAGAAGAGCTTCTCTCTCAGAAGCTGAATTTTGCATCAAACACATACAGACTAGACTAACCAGGTGCATATTTTTCTAAAATAAAGGACAATTCAACAGTATTTACCAAAGTAAGAGTATTTAGGCTCGGAAATGAGGATGCTTAGTGTTTTTAATCCATAGCAATGCTATTAAACATACTATTAAAGGCAGGGAATGGTGACGTATGAATTAAAGATAAAGTACAAGCTGTTAGCAACTTTCACAAGACCCAACTTAACTTCTTTGAATTTGAATGATTTCTAAACACTTGGACTTCAAAGTTTTTTGTCGATGGTCCTCAAGATATTTCCCAAACCTGCACAATGTCACCCTCTGCTGACACATTCAAATAGAAGTTTGTGATAACAAAAGAAATAAATGGTCAATTTAATCCAGTATCCCGCCTCTGACAGGTCCCCACACTGGGTATTTCAAAGGCAGCCAGAGGTTTCTGTGCCATTGCCTACTGCAAGATAAACTGCTCTTCAGTGAAGAGTCATTTTCCCAATGCCAATTCAAAGGAGTTTATATCTCTTATTAAAAAGTTACCAAGTTTTCAGGCTCAATCTGGTAAAATAGTTAGAAATTTGGATGCCACCTAGGACCTCTTGGACTTGAAAAAAAAAAATGAGGTGGAAAAAAAATCCAAGAACTGCAACATTTCGAGGGTTTCCACATAAAGAGGTTAAAGCCAAAGCAAACACTTCCTTCCCAGCAAAACGTGGCTATAAAGCTTGAAGAGAAACAAGGGACTGTCTAGAGAAGGTCCTAAACAATATTCTTTATCAAAAAAAAAAAAAGCCTTTATATTCATGAGACAATCAAGGGGCAGCTTAGAGTCCTTTCCTTCCAACCCTTCCTTTGCTTTCTGTTGTTGTCTTACAGATGGTGTTTTCTGACACCAAAAAGGCCCAATTTAGCTCCTATTTCTTACTATTTTCTACATATTGCTCCTTCGGGTTTAATTTGGGGCAGAAGGTCTACCTGCACGTTTGCATCTGGCACCTCCTGGTCCTCTACAGAGGAACAGAGATAACTCTCCTAGCAAAAGAAATGAAAACACCTAAATGGAGCAAAAAGCACGAGCAAAACCAACACAAACATCTTAGCAATAACACATTGAGCTGCCCATGGGCTTCCATATTCTCTGGGTGATCCCTAAGGGGGATGCTAGCTGGATGAGAGCTGCTGGGCCTTGGAGGAGTGCTCTTCCATCTGGGATCCATGGCTCCGGATCCGTTCCTCACGGGCCGGGAACCGCAAGCTGGGCACCACGGAGGGAGGATATTTTGCTGCACTCCAGATGGCAACGGGAGACGCGGGGAACAGAAACGGGACTAGACGAAGGACCAGTGGGGAAGGTTTTTCCTAACCCCCTGGGCTTCCTCTGACACAAACCCAACAACAACTCGGCCAGCCTGCCTCTGTTTTTGTTGGAGAGCCTCCCGTGCGCCAAGCCCTCCTCCCATGGATCTGCTGCTAATAAGGCTCGTGTAAGTTTATTGTACACCTGCCAAATTTGGGGATGGGACCAGGAGCCAGCTCGGGCAGGGGGTTTTCCTTTTGTTTTCCCTGGAATGGATAGGCTGCAAGGGCAGGCACAAGGCAGGGAGAGCAGCTCCCGGTTCCCTTGGCTGGGCAGCACTGCTGGGATGCAGGAGGGAGCAGGAGGGGGCAATAAAGGAGGTATTTAAGGATGTGGGAGCACGCAAACATCAGTGCCACCCTTGGGGATCGCTAAGGAGCAAACGCAGGCCCCATGAGGTGCCCAATACAGTGACGGAGCCCAGGGGGCTCTGCTGAGCACCCTCCTGGGCCCTGGGGATAGATGGATGTCCGTCTGTCCGTCCGTCCGTCCATCCATCCATCCATCCATCCAGGTCCTGGCCATGCACCCTAATTCCTTTCCTTTTCACTTTGTCCATGGCAGAGTAGGCACCGTCCCACCTTTCCTTGGGGAGCGTTTTTAGGAACAGCTTCCTCGCTCCTTCCTCAGCGGGACCTGAGGGACACGAGGCGGTTTAAACCATCACAGCTGGGAGAAGAGCAGGGCAGGAGGAATTTCTGGGAAAAGGGAGTCAAGGGAGTTAAGGGAGTCAAGTCTAAGAAGCAAGAGGTACGGGAAAGAGCTCAAAAAGGTAAAAGAAACCAGGAAGAAGAGAGTGGGCGCAAGCAGGAGGGATGAACAATAGGGTCAGGATGGATTGCGCAGGTCCCTGGTCTGGAGGAGTGTGAAGAGATGAGGTGCTGGCATAAGGACTTAAGGAGAAGGCAAGCTCCATGGTGCCAGCTGGCGCTTGCTTGAGTGAGCACTCATTGCTGCCTTAGGCCAGCCGCGCAGGGGAACCTAAACCTAAGCCTAAACCGGGCTGGCCCCGGCCAAAGGGCTGGATGCAAGGCTCGTGTTGGGGAGAACTGGGCTCGATTCCCTGCTGCCCTTTGGACTTTTGTACAATCAAAAAAGAAAATCTAAAAGAATTTACAATCTAAAAGAAAAAAGTAGTCTCTGTGTTTGAGGCTGTGGCAATGAGGGCACGCAGTCCAGGCAGCGCGCGGATAGTCTGGAAATGAGGTCGGACAAGCTGCCTGCTCCATAAATGGTCCCAATGGAGACGACACAGAACGTGCTACAGCCCCGTGACTGGACAATATGTGCTAAGCCCCATGCTCAGCTCTGCTGGGCTGCATGCACCAAGGCCCGGGTGGTGGCTTAGGGCGGCCGGAGCCCTCGGAGCGGCGACGGCAGCGCCCTGCCCGGCTGCGCCTCCCGGAGCCGCCGCTCCCGGCCAGCGAGCGACATGTTCTTAATCTTTCTTATCCCTCGCTGTGCCCCGCTTATTCCTCGCAGCCCGAACAGCGTAGGGCACATTAGAACAGAACAAAGCCCGAAGCCGGCCTCCAAACCCTCGGTGGTAGGAGGGGGGGAAAAAGTTAGTTAAAACTCAATGAAGGCAACAGCCGTTTCTTCCCGCCGCAGGTCTGATTCAATCAGGTCTTTCAAAAGAAACTCCTGTCACCACAAACTGCCTTTTCATGCCGGATTCCTCCGGCTCCCCCTCTCTGCCCCATCCCAGCGGCTTCCAAGAGCACCGATCAATCTCCGGGACAGCCTGCCCCCCTCGCCAGCTGCCCGCAGCCTCCGCCGCGTTCCCAAGCAAAAGGCGGCTTCGCCCCGGAAGGTGGTGGAAAAAATGTGGACAAATTTCTGATTTGCAACACTCTGGGAATGGGTTTATTGCCATTGTTTGAGTGCAAATGTATAAATAAAGCAAAACGAAGATTCCAGGGTGAGGCCGATGAAAAGCAGAAAACAAGAAATTTTATGGCCATAAGTGGCGTGGGCTAATGGTGATTTTTGAGGCACTGGACCATGGTAGTTACTTAGCTAAATGATTGCTGTGAAACCGGGCAAGAGGCTTATTTCTTAATTACTGTTACATATTATGTCAGGCTGACACTTCGAGGCATGCTCAGGCAATGATAAAGTTAGCCAAAAAAAAAAAAAAAAAAAACCAAGAACAAACCAACAGCCACCATCACACTTCCATACTGGCCCATTCTGAGAGGCTGTTTTTAAAGCGGGGGACTTGGGGCCCATGGCTGGCCCAGGGAAGACGCCGGAGTGCCCGCTCTGTCTGAGCAGGACGCTCTGTGAGACACGGAATTCTCACCCGGACCGGCTAGGAAAGGTGCCCGGGTTCCCCTTTGCTGAGCACCCTGTGGCACAGCCCGCGCAGACCTGTCCCCCCAGCCCTTCCCCTGGGGACCCACGGCACCCTCACCCAAGGCCAGGCTTAATTCCAAGGCGGTGGAGCTGGCTGCGTGGGGGCAGAGGACGAATGCCGCTGCTTACCTCTAGATCCATAGGGTAAACGGGGGCTGGATGAGCGCCGGGAAGCCGGCGGACTCGCAGCTGGCTGGGTCACTGCTGCTGTGTGCAGCGAGCGCAAGGCAGAGCACGGCGCCGCAGCCGGCAAGCCAGGCAGCCAAGAGCCCGGGGCACCGGGAGCACCGGGAGCAGAGCGAGTCCTGCCCCGGAGCCCTTGGGATACAGGGAGAGACCGATTGTCCCGACGGCCGCTCGGAGCCGGCCCCGGCGCTGGATGGGACGCGGCCCTGCGGAGGACGGGCACTCTGCTCCGTGCCCAGCCCGTCCCTGCGGCTCTGGTTCCCAGCGGCTCAGTGCAAAGCTCTCCAGGAGCCGGGTCCTGCCGGGACACCAACCTCTTGCCCTGTTCACAGGACCATGTATTCGCATCCCGCTTCCCTTGCTGCCCGCTGGGCAGTCATGGGCAACTGCTGCTCTGTGACCACTTTACCCTGATATAACATAATGTGCAACGTGCAGGGCACATGCAGGCAAGCTGCTGACTGTCCACACCCTGTCCTTTGATTATGTCTGTCTGTCTACTCATCTCTATGGACCATTTCTATCATACTCTCAGTATACACAGCCCATCCCTTGCAATCTTGCCTGCGCACAGCTCCGGTTCCCAACCCCTCACACATCCCTGGGACACGGGCGGAGGTTCTCCGGCCTCTGTTGCTTCACAGAACAAACATTTATGCACGGAGCTCCCACGATGCTGCCCTCTCCCTCCCTTTCTGCCCGCCGCCCCAGGAAGCGTGCAAGCCCTAAAGGAAAGCATGAGCAGCAGGGAGCCTATCAAAATATTTTTTAGCTTGAAGTCCTCTCACTTTCCTCTTCCCTTCTTCCCTGTCTAAACCACTGCGGTCCAGAAGAAGAAATAAAAATCACACGTTTGCCTTGAAATAAACTCTCTGTCCACTTCGCTGCAGATGCAAGTCGGGTGCAAATAAACTCTGGAGAATATAGGGCTGGGAGCAATGCATAGAGCAGCACTACGGCGCCTTTAATTTGATTTAATCTGCCAAATCAACACCTCTAGTATCGTATGACCCTTCAATTTGTGGCATGCAAAATCCAAATACTAGTTTTACAGCTAGGTCAGTTTTACCCTATGTAAGCTGATT
>JAVCKT010027791.1:6808-31091 GCA_032273925.1 Rhynchotus rufescens | reverse complement strand
ACCGCCCCGTCCCCTCCCCGCCTGCCTGCCCGCCGGGCGCGGAGCCGGGCGCGGAGCCGGGCGCGGGGAGCGCGGCGGGGCCCGCCGGCCGCGCGGGACCCACCGCCTCCTTTGTCTGCGGCGCGGCGCCGAGCGGGGCTCCGCTGGCAGCTCAAGCCCCGCGGAGCCAGCAAGGGGGGAAAGGGGCTGCTGCAGCACGGCGGGGAAGAGGAGCCCCCCGGACCACGCGCGCTGCAGGGCCCCCCGGCGCTGCGGGCTCACGGCCCTCCGCGTGGCCGCTGGATCCGAGCCGGGCGCGGGAGCGGCCGCGTTCCCGAGGCGCCGCTAACCGGGCTGCGGCAGGGGGACGAAGGCTGCAAGGCGAGCGCCGCCCGGCTGCTCCCGGCCGCCCTCACCGGCGCTCTGGAGAGGGAAGCAGCCCTTCCTGGAAAGCCCTTCCCGCTTGCCTGGCACGCCTGGATCATCCGCAGGTGGCCACCGCTTCCTGCCCTGAAGAGCGGGGCAAGGGGCACCCTGCCCTGAAAAGCGGGGCCCAACTTTCCCCATCCCGAGAGGTAAATTCACTGCGAGCCCTTGGGAGCCGGCCCTGGGGACCCC
The DNA here is from genome assembly GCA_032273925.1 of Rhynchotus rufescens. Taxonomy (NCBI): domain Eukaryota; kingdom Metazoa; phylum Chordata; class Aves; order Tinamiformes; family Tinamidae; genus Rhynchotus; species Rhynchotus rufescens. Next base: position 30,494 of record JAVCKT010027791.1, on the reverse strand, counting down.
CGTCCTGGGGGACCTCTCCTCAAGGGGCTGCAGGAGTGAAGCGGCCCGAGACCGCACGCTCCTCCCAAGGGTATGGACCAGCCCTGCTACCACACAAGCACCAGGAGATGCGCTCCCCCAGGAAAACACATCCCACCTGGCACACTTGCTGCAGCAGGAATTGCCGAGGACGAGGCACAGGGAATGTCTCAGCAAGACCTGACCCACCAGAGAAGCAGACTGAAGAGGAGAATAACCCATTTGTGACATGTTCCCCATCCCGGGGGAGACCTAGCACAAGCCTGAGCAGCTGCCAGAGACACGGACAATGCCAGACCAGAGGCTTGGAGATACGACCGGGAAGTGGGATTTGCATTTTTGGAGAAATCCTCCTCACCTCTGCAGTGCTTGGTGCTTCAGCACCTACCCCAAGGCCTCTGTGTAGAGCCCAATCATAACCCCACTGTAGGTTGGCTCAGAGATGAAGAAACTCTGGATGAAGGGACCTCTCTGAGATCCCCTCTTTGTCAATGATCCTTTTGAAGATCAAAGGCCAGATGACGCACGGAGACACGACCGAATACAGAGAGATGTGGTTTTTCCCTGCCAGCCATCAGGACTACAAGGCGTTGTGTCACTATGTCACTATCCTGTTTTCTGAAGGCAGATCTTCCCCTAACGTCAAGTCAGAAGTTGCTTCGGTTCATGTGGGCCCTCCTGATGAGGGCAAGGGAGGGCAGCTAGTTCGGAAGGCAGTGACAGGGTATCATCAAGAGCCTTCCCAGCAAAGCCAGAGGAATCACGGAGGAAGCAGAAGACACAGGGGGCAGAAGGGGCGTTTGTCTGGCCTGTACCTGGCCCCACATATGGTGGGGACACCAGGGAGCAGAGGAGGGGAAGGCAGGAAGCACTGGGGCATTGATGAGAGGACAAGGGGCCAGGTTGCTACTTGCGTGTCTGGACTCTACAGGGAGAAAGCGGCGTTTCCAAGGCTGGGCAGATCCACCTAAACACACAGTGGCCAAGGAAGGAGGCAAGCCTGCAAGCAGCCTCGAAAGCAACAGGCATCCATTGCATACACACAGCAAATCCTGGCCCAAACTCCAGCCTTGTCCTACAACCAGCAGGTATCACGTGCCTTTCTGAGGCGCTCCAGTAGCCACAGCATCAAAACCCTTCCACCAAGCAGCATCTGCCTAGCTGAAATACAGCTACGTGGTGATGGCAGCCAAATAAGTCTGGTCTGTGCCCAAAATGAACATCCTGCTGCCGCACTTCTCTACAGCAGGTATCTCCCAACAGTTCTGTTGGTCAGATTGCAGGTCCATTAACGACCCCCACCAGTTAATGAACGTTTAAGAGTAGCTGCTGCAGCCTGATGGCCCTGCAGGGAGGTGAAGATGCTCTGAGGACAGAAAGGAAGCACTTCACTCCGCAGGGATTATGCCCTAGTTCTCCACTACTGTATGAAGGCACACACGTGAACTGGCAACAAAGCTCAGGAGCAGAAGACATCCAGCCTAGGGTGCTCCCCTAGGGATCCCACCTCGATCACGCCTCAGAGCTGCAAAGAAAGACAAGACCAGCAGGACAAGACAGGCCAGGCACACTTGGAGTGGTGTCAAAGCCTACATAAGAAACACCCCCCTATGATGACACCCAGACACACTGGTGACCATTTGACTCCTCTGGCTTGGTAACAGTCTGTCCTGCTTAAAGAATACCCTGTTCTCCATACAAACATATGTTGACATAAAAAAATTAGACCTTCACTCAGAAACTGTTAAACTCTCAAGTTCTTAAGTTCTCCATTACCTCTAAGAAAAAAAAAAAAGGTAAGAGCTACAAGTAAAGGTTTATTACCCTTAAACACATCTGCTCTGATTTCTTCAACCTCTGCAGTCTGATGACCAAGGATTTCTATGCTCTGAGGATGTCCTGGAACAGAGACTACTTAGGAAGCTGTTGATATCATAGGCCAGAGAGGGTCCCAAAACCCAGGATGCTTCCAAACCCTGGAGGCCATCAAGCTTCAAGGAGCAAGATCTTCATGGAAGCCACTTGCTCGGACTAGTCAGCACTGGCTTTCACCCAGAGCTCATCTGCAGGCCACAAGATGAATCAGGGCATTGGTGGGCCACATCAACACCACGTGTGCATTAGCTCCAGAACATGACAAGTGCTATGAAGGGATCCTGAAGCTCTGCTGAACACGGTAACCTTGAATATTCTGCCTCAAAACACCCAGCAGACCCCCGCAGTCTCCCTGGCTCAGTTCAAGGGTTCTAGTCTCCCCAGAGCAACCTATGGATCCGGCCAGGCCCAGGCTCACCTCTGCCACGTGGCCTTATGAAACCCATGCACTGCACGTCCCCAAGGCCACCAGAGCCACCAGGCACCTGAAGAGGCCACAGACGCTACCGCGACTGTAACTACAGTCCCCAACAGCACCTATGCTCACTGCCTTGGCCAGGAACAAGCACCCTAAACCATACCTGTAACTGCCCACGCTCAGTCTCCGTGAGCTTGCCCCACTGCAGCACAAGCAGCAGGGCATGGTTTCCCCCAAACACTACAAAGTTGGGAGACAGAGGCACGGGAAAACCCACAAAACAGCAAGGGCCAGGAATGTCCAGACACAGCCACTGGTGTCGGCTGCAGACAAAACAACAGGAGTTTTCCTTCTGCTCCCTTCCCCATGATGGCTGCATATCATTTGAGAGACCAAAAGAGACACGTGAAGAGTTAAGCGAGGCTGAAATTATCATGAGGTTGGGGGTTAACCCCTGAAGCGAGAGGGCTAAAAGCCCCAACCTGATGGCGTTAACACAGCAGCTCTGGTTGACACGGCACAGGATGCAACGCAGGGCAAATTAAACAAACATTCTTGTACAAGCCAAGATCTCTTTGGTCTCTTGCACAGGATGGGAACAAGGCCAAACCCACCCGGGGCAACGAAGGGGCTCTGCCTCTTCCAGTGACTGTCAGTCCGAGCCAGAACAGGAAACGAACTGCCCCACAAATGAACGTTAGCGCCCCACAAATGAACGTGATCAAACACCCCCCCAACAGCCCCAAGGACAGAAAGCAGCAGGGCCATAGCTGCAGCTTCCTCACACTTACATACCTTGACATCAGCTATGAGGGCGTCCTCGTCCTCGATGCCAGTGGGGACACACTTCTTGTGCAGAGGGAGAGACTCCAGCTTGTCCACGAGGCAGCGCAGCCCCTCCAGCTCAAACTGGGTCAGGTGAACCTTCCTGCTCTTGTTTGGGCTGCCACCATGGGGCTCCCAGGCCTGGCCGTTTTGGGAAGCCCGGCTCGAGTCAGAGGAGTCTACAGATGGGGACTTCTTCAGAGCTGGCAGGCTGCTCCGGCAGCTCCTGCCCAGTTCATCATAGTCCACGTTGGCACCATTGGCTATGGGGCTGGTCAGAACAGACCGCCTTGTGATGGGTCGCCTGGATTCCTTCCCTGCGGCATCCTCATCCTCGTCTTCCTCCTCCTCCTCTTCCTCCATGTTCACTGACTCTGAAGAGCTCAGCTCCATATCTGTCAAACAAAGAAAGAGTGAGAGAAGGGCACAGCAGCTCAGCACTCACAAGACACGTTTGGTTTCTGCAGGAACCCTCCAGTCCCTGGAGTGGCACTGAAGCCACAGGTAGGTAGAGACACAGGGCCACAGAAAAGACAGGGCATGTGGCCACTAGAAAATCATGGTTAAAAATCTTTTCCTCCTCCCAGTTCGTTTCAAGTGAAGGATGGTTGTCAATCTCAGGAAAAAAAAAATCTTAAGAGGAGGGAACAACAAAACCCAGGACTAGATTTTCTTTGGGAAGGTCCAAGCTCTCACTTCCCAGGAGCAATCTGGGACCTTAATCCTGCCTTTACTGTGGGAGGAAGAGGATGTGAACTCACTAGGTGACTAGGAGGTCTCTGAACCTGATTGTACGAGACAGACAAAGCACCCTCCCTGACACTGAAGGGGAAGAGGGTTGTCTGCCCCCTTCCTCCCACGTCTCTATACTAGTTCTTGCTTTGTGCTGTTCCCCATGAGAGAAACAGCAGTGGAGGCCCTGAAAGCCTCCAGGCAAGAGAATGCAACCAGCTCGTCCCAAACCAAGCACCTAAGGAGCTGAAGGGGCATCTCGGAGATCTGCAGTAAAGGGAGAAGTGCAGGGAGCTGCTTCATCTTCTCGAATGCTTTGGACAGAAACTGAGAACCCTGGAAAGGCTCCGGCTGTGAAGGGTGGTGGCCTCTTGGCTACTCTTTTAGAGGTAAGAGGACAGATCTGCTTCACTGGCCTAGGGCAGAGGCTTTCCAGCTCCCTCCTTCCAGAAAGGGGTCTGTGGCACAAAGCATCTCTGCACAGGCTTGTTTGCCCTGGCTGTTGCGAGGCCAAACTCCTCTTCTGTCAGAGCTCCTGTCCTTCTTTGTGTAACTGTTCCTCCATGTGCATGCAGGAAGGCCCTGAAGAGCAAGAAGGCAGCAGCAGAGCCCTGGAGCTGCAGCACGGCCCTGGGTACTGCTGCTCTCCTCACGCTCCTCTGCGAACGGCCCTGCAGGCACCAGCAAGGCCAGGGCCTCGTGTGCTGGTTTTGCAGCTGCAGGGATCCTGGCTGGTCACAGGGGTAAAGGAGGAAGCAACAGCCTGACTAGTTGTGACTTTTTGCTTCTAGCCCTGTCTCCCCCAGCCAGTCTGCCTTCCCCTTTGAGCTCTCACCACAGTCAACAGGGAAAAGGAAGGAAATACCCAGAGAAACCACCTTGAGAAGTTAAGGAAGCAACGGTCCTGAATTCCATCTGCACAGCCCTCCCCTGCTTTCAGTACTGCTAAGCCAGATGGTATCCCAGCAGGAGGGTGGAAAAAAAGCCCTTGCAACACGTGTGAGGAAGGAGCAGGGGCTGGACAACGAGCACAGAGGGCTTACCCATACTGAGCGACTCCTTCTGGAAGTCCTTGGTCAGATGTGAGCGGCTGGTGATGCAGTAGACGTAGCGCTCCAGCACGTACCAACACATCTCGTAATAGAAGGGATAACGAAATTTGTTTGGGACCTGCGAAAGAGCCAGGCAAAAGGCATCAGTTGAGGCCCCCCTCCAACACAGAGCTGCACAGAAACAGCTCTTATTACCACTGCCTCGAGCCAGACTGATCCCCTCCTGGGAGGCAGGAAATGCATGTACATGTGTAGCAGCATCTATTCATGCTTCTGGCAGCCTGCTGTAATTCTCCTTGTGGAAGGATATTAGCATCAGGCAGAGCAGAGTCCAGGCACCACTTGCTTGCAAGCCATTAAGCATTTGATTTTTGGACGGGGGCCCTGCTTTCCTCCCCAGACCTCCTTCTCACTGAGCACAGGATAAAGCAGCCAGGGCTGTGCAGGGTTTTAGCTGAAGGTCATGGCTCAAGCCCTCCTCCTCCGCCCCAGCACAGCATCCCTCAGAACAGGGATGGTGGCAGGGAAAGGGATGCTCTATCAAGAGGAGTTACTAGCATTGCTGTCTCGCATGGAGACACAGAAATCAACAGCATTCCCAGCTCCAGAGCTCAGCAAGCCCTTAGTTTCAGGCCCTTTCATCACACCGAGGTCTAGCACCACCACAAGCAGCAGCCAGGGCCGGGCAGTAGCCACACACTCCCACCACGATGGTGCTGCCTTCCTCTTCCCTAGGAGGAAGGCTAGGGGAGACCTCCACTGCACTCACTGCCACCTTTCAGCAAGGGACTTGAGTCAGCCTTAGTGCGTTCTAGAGACTGCCCAGGCTGTCCATTGAGCAGCTGGGACATCCCATTTCCAGGCAGCTGGAGTTGAAGGCATCCATCGCAGGATGAGGTTCACCCTGGGAGCCTGGGCACACCTCCCTGGGCTGTCCCAAGAGGCCCCGAGCTGCCAGCCCTCCCGCAGCTCCTTACCCGGGTGCGGTCCTCGATGCTGTAAATCCGGAGCTGCATGGGGATGTTGAAGCTGTGCAAGAAGTTGCCTCCAAAAACCAGCGTGTCCATGGGAGTGTACACAGCATGGATCCAACCTTGGAGAGAACGGGCAGTTTGAAGAGTCCTCAGTAACCGAGGTCTCACAAGTGACACCTATTCCTATTCAGCCCCTTTGCAATCTCTTAAAAATTGATCTTCAGAGCAGAGCAGTCAGCTGCCCACCCTCCTAGAGGTCTATCTGGTATCACCGTTGAATTACTCAACAACCAGCTCTTCACCTCAAGCCCTGCCAAAACCTTCACCAGCAGCAGGAAGGAAAGCAACAACTTGACCTTTATTTCATGAGGAGTCGCACACTCACCGCTGGACTCTGTCTCATTTAAATTTAGCCTGATAATCTAACCTTAGTAAGTCTAGTAATAAGTTTACTAGAGTCCCCATCCCTTCTAGAGTCCCCTAGTAATCCTAGTGAGTCTAACCAGACCTCCTCGACTAGGGCACGGCAAGACTGGCACCTGCAGGAGGCGATTCAATTCAAGAATTTATAAAAAAAATCAAACTCCCAAAACAACAAAAATCCAAATCCAATCACCACATACCTCAAAATATTTTTCTCTCCTTTTTTCTCCCCCTGCTATGTGAAAGGCTAAGCAATGCAGCTCAATATTTGGTAAAAACCAGGGTGAGCTTTCTTAGGGCAAGGTCACTCTTAGGGCAAGGTCACTCAACATGAAGCATCGCTCATGTTGTGGTGCACCTGGATGAGTAACTCATGCAATCCCTGTATTTTCTGTACTGCTGGAAGCTACACAAGGATGCGTGACAATACCAACTCCCTCACCTTGTCCACTGAACACAGGCACCGTTTCCCTTTCGTGTTTTACAGAAAACCTGTATGTCACTCTGTGGAGGTTTTACAGGAGACCAAGGAAGCAGAGGAGCTGCACTGCCTTGGGCCAGCCTGTCCTCCGTGGGCGCTGCTCCGAACATCCAAACAGGAATGTGAGGGGCTCCACAAGAGCCTCCTGTAACTACTGATGAAGCACCACGTGCGTCAGAGCTCTGCTGTCACTAGTGCTGAATCTGCAGTGCCACAAAAGCCACGTTCTGGAAGCCACACCACGTCTGTCTCCCACGAAGCAGGAAGCTAGGGGAATTATCCGGCCTGTGGCAATTTTGCCGATCTCCCAGAAGTTTTGCCTCTCTCCACCACCCGGGCAAAGGCCAAAACGTGACCCTCCGACCTGCTGTACCTGAGGGGATGACAAACGTGTACCCCTGCTTGAGCTCAATCCGCTGGCACTCCGACACTCTGTCCCCAAGAAAGATGTCTCCCTGCTTTCCTGAGAGAAGCCAGTTTTCGTAGAGCTCCAGATTCTGGGGCGTAGGCGGAATCAGCCAGAAGATCTGCAGGTAAAGAAAATACACTGAAGTCACAGCACGATCATCAGCTCCTGACCATCCCCCTGCTTCTTCCAAACCTGTTCTGCTGCTTTCCAGACACGCAGGTGTCTTCTCCCTACCCCACAGGGGATGCAAGCCTGCAGTGAGTTCTCGTGGAGCAAACTGAACAGGTATCCCAGGTGAAGGAGCAAGCTGCTGGAAATCAGCACCCACCACGCTGAGCACCACATATAGGCTCGAGCTTGGGGAGCTCCATAAGGTCTTACTGCTAAGATCAACGTCAAGAGACATAAGGTCCACTGAAGACTTCAGAGTATTAGACAAAAAAGGAGATATTTACTGATGTATTTTGAGAATGCTGCCATATTATTAAAAGCTGCAACTGAACTACAGATTTGCACCTGTGTGGCTCCACAAACTACAAGTGGCAGGCAGATATCCCTCCTGACTAGGCTATTTGGAGACTCCATCAGTGCATCCTTTTAGGGAAAGCAGCTGAGGTTAAGAGTCACTAGGCTGGTCTGGCAGTTAGGGGAGCTGAGATGCATCTCCTTTGCAAGGAAAGGAGTGCAGGGAGAGCGAAAAAAATAAAGAAAAAGGCAAATACACCCCACCACAAACACACACATCGCACACCCAAACAGAGATGAGATGCAATTATCACCCAGAACTCAGTCATGAGAGAGGGTCAAGGTTTTTTGCCCTGAAGATGCATCTTTCCCGTCCTCATTACGGAGGAAGCTCATCCAGGCACTCATCTTTGGATCTTCTAAACAGTTAGAAGCAAAAAGACTCAATCCTGAAACCAGCCATGGCTTCTTTTCTCAGAAGGTCACCAGAGAGCCAGAGCCACAGGGAGCTTTTTGCCTTCCTGTTCCCTTCCAGCCTGGCCCCTTGACAAGGGCAGTCCTAGATGGCCAAGAGCTTTAACCTGGTCTCTTCCAGTCGCTCCCAGTTAACAGCACGGTGCATTTACTGGGTGTGGGGGCTGCATTGGGCAAATCCTGCTCTCCAGGACACTTTCCTCCACACTGCTTTTGCTGAGCAGCTGCTAGGGGATGTCACTGCTCTGACTACACTCATTTACCGTGAGCTTTGCTGCCCCTGAAGGGGCAAGTTTTCCTTGACCACCCTGCCCCTGGCAACGGCAGCCACCCAAAGCTCAAGTGGGAGCGTTTCAGGCAGTTATTACAGCAGTGAAGCTCAAGCACGGATTCAATCCACACCAAAGGCTGCAGCCCTACACCAGGGATTCACGGGAACCCGTTTCCCTCTGCTCGGCCCGGGCAGGCGGGATGTCCACAGCAAATTGCTGCGACTCAGCTGCCAGGCAGCAACTTCCTCACAGACGCTTGCAGCTGTGCAGATGTACCCAGAAGGGCTGAAGTTTGGGGATAAAAATAGTTGCTGTAGCAAATGTCTAGGAGCCACCATGTGGCCATAGTGCTAGTGAGCCCTGTACAACTACAGCTACAACTGTACAACAACCTACAACTCTGTTTTCTTCCCAAAACAAAGTCTGAACACACACAAAAAAAAAATTACTAGAAACAGGAATTGCTGCAAACTGTCCCAGGAATCTCCCTGGCTATTAGGAAACAAGATGCTCTCCCTTCTTTTGCTTGGAGTTTTGTACATGCAAGTCCCCTCCACGTCCACAGCCCAGGGATTCTTCCAGCAAGGAAGTCATGTTAAGTCTTATGTCCTGAACACAACCGTGCTCCCGAGCAAAGCAGAAGCTCTGCTGGGGAATGTGACCTACGCTGAAGTCTTAGCTAAGCCCTCGAGTGCTACAGCACCCAAGCTGCTATAAATCTGTTGCCTGAGGGGTATGAGAACAAATGCAGCAACCCCACCTGTGAAGGTCTGGAGGTGCAATTCACCCGGTGGGCAGATGGACACCTTCCAGACAGAGTGCAGCATGTCAGACCCCAGTGCCACACAAACATTGCTGGAGATCCCTGACACACACGGGCAGATTCCTGTGCAATCATAACTGGAAATGACCCGTCAGGGAGCTAACACAGCCCCTTCATCAAAGCCGTGTCCATGTGCCACAACTCAATGGAGTCCAGGGTCAGGTTTTGTATTTTGGGACAAGCTCAGTTACTCCAGCCCAGAAGCTCAGACCCAAGAGTGTCAGAGCTACTTTTCACAAAACAAACACCCCCTTCCCCAAACCACCGATCCCCGACATTCCCAAACCACTGAAGGAGGGCAGCTCGCCAGTCACGCAGCTAAATGGCCTCTAGGAAGCCGCAAGCACCGTGTGGATAAGGTCACCCTACTCTATCATTCCAACTCCTTGAAGGTTGCCTGGCTCCATCTCTTTTGTGTGAAAACACAGCTTTTCAGTTAGAGCCTAGTGGACATGTGACAGCGTGAACTGCTTCCAAGAGGCAGAGGGGAACAAGTTGAGAGCAGAAAGACTCCCATTTTTTAATCAAGGACCTACATTTTCAAAGGATCTACAAATAAAGATACTGAAACCCATTCTCCTAAAGCATCTGTAGTCAGCCCAGCAGGGACTGTCCTCCTACCTTTCCCCCTCGGTGGATATGGTACCACACAGAAGTACCACCGAAGTCCACGTGGAAATCTGTGTAGCACCCCTTGACGCTCATCAAGCAGTACCTGGGGGAAAATAAGGAGAAGACAGGAAGGTGAACATGAGTAGAGCAGTGGCTCCGCTTCCTGAAAGAACAGTTTTGCTCCTAGAGGTCCAAGGATCACCCTGCCACATATAAGTGCTTGTCCAGGGGTTTAAATAACTAATAACTAACCCTCTGCAAGGGTCACCTATCAAAGTAAATACAAACAACTGTTGCTCACACTGGTCCCCAGCTTCTGCCCTTTGGCATTTTTATTGAGAGATGTTTTGCCACCACTGGAACAGTTCAGGAAGCCACTTACTTCTGCACCTTGGGATACTGCATCTCCAGGATGGCATTTGTAGACTCTGTCTGGCTCTCCTTCAGGTGTCTGGGCCACATATTGTCAACCCAGTCAATCAAATCCACCTGTAGGAGAAAGGTGAGAAGACAAGAACATAAGCAAGCAGGAAACTGCTCCCTTTTGGCCCTTAAACAGTCCTGGAAGCTTAAATACCTAATTAATATTTAATTGCCTGCCCTGCTCACACGCAGCTGGGCAGCTGTGCAGGGCTGTGCTGGGCCAGCCACAGCTATTATGGTGCTGTGCACAGAGCACCAGGTGAGCCAGCCCAGAACACACCTGGAACAGAGCGCAGGGCCAAGGAACAAGGCCCTCGTGTCAGCCAGGCGGCCGCAGTATTCCCGGGCTGGCCGGCTCCACAGAACCCAGCAAGGCACCGGTGCAATTCCAGGCATAATGAATTTAAGGGCAGCTATTCTAACGCCAGTCGCTGTGTGTGAACACCAGCGGGCAGCAGACGCCGCAGCAAGACGCCCAGGCTGGCACGGGGATGCTGCTCTCCTGTCCAAAGGCTGCCTAGGAAGTGCTGTGCAGCAGGCTGGCACGAACCCTGCGCTGGGCACCACAGGGGGCTGCAACCTGCTAAACCTCAAGGCAGCCGCAGTGAAGAGGGGCCAGGTTCCCTCGACAGTCAACAGAGGGAGAGGAAGACACCCAACAAAGCTGCCCATTCCTCTCCTCCGACTGCAGAGGGAGTTCAGGTTGTCCAGTTCAGACATGCCACCTTCCTCACATTTTCAGACAGCCTCCTGTGCCCTGTTCAGACCTTCCCTGCCCTGTGTGTGCAGCAGGGTTGGACTAGATGACCTCTAGAGGTCCCTTCCCACCTTAGGGATTCTATGATTCCCATTGTGGCCTCCTCCACCCTCAGTGCTGCCGGAGTTGGGCCCTGCTGGAGTTTTTCACCCAGCCAGCTGCCCATATCCCACATCTCCAGCCATCCAGACTCTTTGGTTGCAAAGAAGCTCGACTCCTGCTGTAACACGTGGGAGAAAGCTCTGCACCAAGCAGCACAGCACATCAGTGCACTGCACTGAAGGGAAAAAAAAGAAGCCCAGACTGGATGACAGCCAAGGTCTAGGCAGACAGCAGAATGGGCTAACTGGGAGAGCCGGGGAGCCGGTGTCCCCAGTCCTCACTGCAGCTGAGGACAAACCCGCCCTCTTTATTCAATTCAGGGCCTTGTTTTAACTCCAGGCCTGTCGTTGGTTCGTGGCCAGCAGGAGCCAGTTGCTTCACTCTAATATTCCTCAGCAGCCACTTCCATTTCTCTAATTGCTGACAGACAGCGAGCACCACATCTCCAGAATTGAATATCTTTTAATTGTGGTAACTAGAGCTGAGGGATGCAGCCTGAGCAGGCTCAGCCTGACTTGCAGGCTCAATCAACTACGATCAACTATGGCAGATGAAATGCAATGCGTAGGGAGGATCATCTCCAGCCTCATCCAGAGCACAGCAAGGACATCCCTGGCTGGGCCCATGAGTGTTATGAGTGGCCACTGTCCTCTGGCATTCAAGTGACAGACTGCACCTTGAGCAAACAGGATCAGAAGCGTGAGGAAAAGGACATCCCTGCAGAAGGGAGAGCTCTACTGACCGTAGCAGGTCTCTGCACCAGGTTCTCCAGCTTGGTGTGGCTGAACTCCAGGCTGATGACATTGTAGAGTTTCTCTCGCTCGGCCTCTGGCGTTTCATAGTAGCGTGCCCACTGTGCCATGGACATCTCAATGTCCCTCTGTGTGTTCACATCCATGACGTCCACCATGCGCCGGCTCCCTGCCAGGAGAGAGAGGCATCACTGGCACTGGCCCTGCACAGAGCAGCACACCCGAAGGAGACACTCCAGGAGACAGGTTCCTTCTCCAAAGGAGCCTCTCCTCTTCCTCACCCAACACACACAGGTAATGGCCTTTCTAACACTTCACTTTTTCCTATACTTACACTGAAAGAAAAGCCATTTCAGGTCAAACTAGAGTTGTGACCCACCGACAAAGGAGGATAGCTCAAGTTCAACCAGCTACAGAGCTGAAGAGCAGCCAAGGCAGACTGATTTCTAGCTTTGCTAAGTCCAAAGATCCACCCCATTTCCAGCTGGCCAGGGCACAACTGAGGTGGGCTGTAGTTCCAGAACAAAGGGAGACACTTACCGACACAGAGCCGCACGTCATTCACGCTGAAGTCCGGATCGGGCATCCTGCAGGACAAACACCTTGCTAAAAAACCAAGACACACCTCTGGTTGCAGACCATTCCCACCTGTAACCCCTCAACTGGCACCCTGAGGACACCACCGTGCTCCTTGCTGCCTCTTGGCTACAAAAGCCTGGCCAGAAAGAGCAGCCAGAGCTCTGTGGCACAGGCCTGGACTGAACCTTGGGCTGAAACACCAGGCTGGCTTCTGGCGAGGGAAGGAAGGATGATTTGGGAATGGAATATACCAGCTCCAGAGCACGAGCTGTGGCCCGGTGACCTCTGGCAAATACACAGGCCTCGAGTTCTCATTGAGCTTCCAATCTGAGCTCTCACTTTAAAGACTGATGGTACAAGTTTTCCCAATATAAGGGCACTGCTAGACCAGCAGAAGCAGTGTATTTTACTAGCACAGCATAGCTACCCTGTTAGTGATGGCCTAGTGTGTGCAAAACACTGCTGAATGAGGACTCGAGCAGCTCCTGACCCTCTGGGAGAGAGCATAAACCCGTGAGAAATTCAGTTTTATCCACACTCACTCTGACCCTCTGATCCACACCTTCCCAAATCACTTCACAGCTCAAAGCAGTCCTGGCACAACCTCCTGTCTAATTTACCAGGCTAATAAGAATAGGATGACTGGGAGATGCTTTTCTCTGTTCATTTTACATCAGAAACGTGGGCAGGACACAGTCCTATCGGCTGGACAGAGCGCAGATCCAGCTACAAGGATTAGACACCAGCAATGTGGGAAAGTCAACCCCAGCCAGGCTGGAGACAACCAGACACTTGTGCCCAACACTTACTTTATCCCCAGGCCATCGGAGCTCCTGAAAATGAGCGGATCTCTCAGGCCACCTCGCTGGATGTATTCAACTGTGAAGTCTGACATGGGAGAAAAGAAACAGGGAGGTGTTAGGGAAGACTCTTTTAGGGGATATGGATAAAGTGAGGTTAGATGGAATCTATGGAGGTCTCTAGTCCAACTCTGCCTCCACCAAACCAACTCCAGAGGCAGATCAGATTGTTCAGGGCCCTGTCCAGTTGAGAACCTTCTCATATATTTGTGGCAAACCTAAACGTTCAAAGGAAATGGCAGAATGCAGGGCTCTACTGTCTTCTTTTGGAGATCCTGGAACTCCTCCGTGCCAATTTTGCATGTGGGAAGGTGTGTACTACCGACAACCCTGAGCCAGGCACATCAGGAACGATGGGTCTGCTCCAATGGGCTGCACCAGACAGGCTGACAGCAAAGTCTTGGTCCTCATCTCCCTTGGAAGCTCATCATTTAGCAAGTGGGATCTTCATCTCCTCCCTCACAGCTGCTTGGGAAATGGAAGGGGGCTTGGAGGGAAGAAAGCACAAGTGGTCCTTTCCTCTAAAGGCTCAGGGACAGAGCACGTCATGTCCCTGTTCCTCACTGAAGATGCAGCTAACCACAGCAGCTAGCTGGTAGCAGCCACCAGCAGCCTACACTGTCCCACAACAGCCTCAGAGGGGGCAAGCACCAACCTTTGCCTTCCATGAAGACCACGAAGGTGGAGTTAAACTTGTTGGTGGAGAGCTTTTCCTCGAGGTCAAACGTCCTCTTCCCTTCAATTTCATCATCGGAGATGCCATCATCCTCGTAACGTCGCCTCATGGTGCCACGCTGAGGAGAGAACGAAACACGAGGGTAAGAGCTATGGACCAGAAGGACCAGCTGGCTTGCTCTGCGAGCCATCTGAAGAACATCCCAACCTTGCACACCTTGGGCAAGGGCTTGGCATGGGTGTCACCTTGCAGCAGGCATCTCTAGGAAGCCTACAGGAGGATGAACGGGACATTACTGCATTATTTTATCTCCTTGGCTTCCTGCTCAGGGAACACTGTTGCTATTAGCCTGAGACACACAAGACAAGACCCAGGTAGTGACCTCGGTCCCAGACACACTACTGAAACAGCAGATTTCCTTGTCCTAGAACCAACCTGTAGAGCTGTATGGGAGAACATAATTCAACCACAGGAAGCGTTAACTATAGCACAGCAACAGAGGAGACATTTCAATAAAACTGGGGCAAAAGGACAACTATCAGATTTCTTTTTTATTTATTAAACAAGCCTATTGGTATCACTGCAGCCAGGGCAGCCAGGTCCTGCCTGCCCACACGCTCTCCTCAGTCACTTCCCTCCCATTAACTCGTCCCACCAACCCAGCACACACTACTACAAAGCTGGAACCACAAACAAACCTGGACTATCTTCCCGTGAGTTATAGCCTGGCACTGGCCACCTACCAGCCTCAGCACTGCCCTGCTCCACTGCTGCTCTCCCTGGTCTAGTCAGACAGCGCTGTGAAGACAGGAAGGATTTCCCAAGGTGGACACGCACATTTAAAGCTGCCTTTGACCAACTAAAAGCCCAGGAGCACGTGAGGACACTCTGCACCCAAAAAGGTGCCTACCCCCTTGCTCCCACTTGTCCCTACTGTCCAAGGGAATCAATTCACAAGATGCTTCTTGGCCAGGGGAGCGGAGGAGCCCCCCTCTCGCTGCTGTTAACACCTCATTAACGTCCTTGTCACCCCATCGAGAAACCTGAGCCAACCTAGAGCCACCTTAGCTGCAAGGCACAACAAGAGCAGCCTGCCCCTGCCTGGGGGAGGCTCTCAGTACCCCCAACAAGTGCTCTCTGAAGAGTCTGAAGGGCCCCAGGTGATAGAGCAGCCTGGGAAGCGGTCACACCTTTGAAATCTTTTCTCTTAAGCCACTTGTTAACAGGGATAGCAAAAAGCAGCACTTCCTTACAGCAAAGATTCTTTTCTCTCAGTAGAGTCCTTAAGAATCACTTTAAACTCACTTTACCCCTTGGCTTTGTCAGATACACGTGGATACATTTCTAACTGTGCCTAAAAATAAGAGGAAAACGGATGTGCTGCCAGCTGAGACAAGGCGAGGTTTTCCTGGGGAGCCCAGTTTCATACGTGTAGGGTCCCACTGCACACCCCAATTCACAGGGAAGACAACTTGCTACGAACAGTGCCCACAGCCACCGCGGCTCTGCGCTCGTGGCCACCACCAGGAACAGTCTAAATTGCTGGATTAAACCTCCACCACCAGGAACAGTCTAAATTGCTGGATTAATCCTCCCAAACCCTCCATCACTCGCAGCCTTTACACCCAGACTGGCTCCTTCTAGGGGAGGCACCAGTTTTAAGCTAAACAGGTAAAGGTGTTACTGGGAGAAGAGCACGTGGCTATTTTAGAGAGGAGGATCAGCTTAGCTTATAAATCACTTTTCCTTATAAAAATCACCAAATCACTTAGCACTTTGGTGAGTTTTAAACTGCCGGCACAGTTTCACACCGCCCTGCACCGGCTTTGGAGGGGGTTCCTGGTCAGTTCCTAGCGCTCTCCCCGCTCCCCACAGCCCCAGCCCTGCATCTCACCTCCGTGCTGGCGACCACCAGGCTGGTGCTCCACGTCCGCTGCTTGGAATGGCACCGAGACCACCATGGTGGGAAAGGAAGAGGCAGGAACTGCTGCCAGTAGCTGAGAACCCAGCTTGGGGGCCTTGGATGTATACCTTTATATGACCCTATAGGGCAGGCGGAGCTGTGCTGGCTCCACCTTTTGCAGGGGGAGGAACCTGAACCTCCAACCCCTGCAGACCTGGTTAACCCTTGGGCTCCTTGTTCACCTGCCGAGGAAGGGGTGCAGAGGCAGCTCCGGAGCGAGCCCGGGCGCAGCGAGGGGCACCCAGACCAGCCATGCACAGTGTCTCCAGCTGAGCAGCAGAGCCCAGGCCGGGAAGGTGCATTCCTCACTCCACGGCCACCTGCAGAGCTGGAGCCTTGGGAGCAGCTCCCAAACCCACCATCAACCTGGTCCACATACCCGAGGGATCCCCTCTCACCTCCACAGGCAGCCCAGGTGGCTCCATGTGCTGTGCATGCCTTAGCCAGCCCGAAACGTGCCCATCTGCCAGCACAGCTGAGGGAGCAGCAGCTCCTGCCAGGGCAGCTCTTACAGCTGTGCGGACTGCTGGAGACTGCCAACCCTGTGTCAGGTACCTTATTCCTTGCTAGGACACACCAGGAAAGCCATGGGCATGGCACTCGCTCACTCACTCCAGATACTTGCTTTTAGTCATCTGGTTTGGGAAAGATCTGCTCCGTCGGCTTCCCTGGGAAACCATTTTGGCACAAAAACCTGAAGAGATTAAAAAGTAGCCTGGCAGGCGAGTTCCTTTAGCTGAACACAGCCAGAGCCTTTAGAGCCGGTATTCGATTCCCAGGCTGGACACGAGAATTTCAGGGCTCCTAGTTCAGTGGCACAACAGTGGCTACTAAGCTGGGCTCAACCACAGAGATGTCACATCCGACTGTGTGACCTTGGGAGACCTGGGCTGAGATGCAGCTCGAGCCACGCGAGCGGTGACCAGCTGCACCCTAGTTCCTACCAGGTACTCGTCAGAGCAAGCAGCACTTTGGAGCAGCTCCCAGCCTTTGCTCGAGGCCACCAGAGGCCTGAAGAAGTGGGTAGCAGCGAGGCCAGGCCCAGCATTGTCCATACTGGGACATACCCTTGGGTCGGGCTGATACACCTGCATTTCCTCAACATTAGGCACAAGGGCAGAAATCAAGTTGTATTATCTGAGTTGCTCCCCAAAGTTCTCCAACAGCCCCTGTTAGGACAGGAAAAACAGGGCAGCACGTGGAAGTTTTCAGGGTTCAAGTCCAGCTAAGGCCACGACCGAGCAAGACCTTCAGGAACCTGAATGAGACAGAGGGCTGCGAGCCCTAAACCGGCACAGCTCCATCCCGGCAATTCGACCACGTTTGCTCTGCGTTGGTTAATCCAAGTGCAGATTACACCACGGGGGAAAGATCTCACTCTCCACCCCGCGCTGTTCCCCCTGGGAATGTGCGATGAAGAACCCCATCGCTTCCTTGGGTGATCTGGGGGCTTTGCGGCTAGGAAGGAACACAACTCGTTTCAGAGGATGCTGCTCCGCTTGCGAGTTCCCCTGTCAGCTACCGCAATTCCCCTCAGGTCCGATTGTCCTGGCTAGCTCCCGTGGGCAGGGAAGAGTCTTTCCTCCCAACTTGCCCAGTGGGAAGGAGGAAAGGATGCCAGGCCTGGCTGAGGACCCAAAGCCCTGCCACAACACAAGCAATTCCTGTCAGCCACCCAGCGCCTCCCATGCGCTGGCCGGCCGCGGCGCTTTCATGCCATTGTTGCCTTGGGAGGGTGGGGAGAGACAACATTTCAATGCGCGCGGAGCGGACCGGCGGGAGGAGAGGCCTCCGTGACTCCGAGCGAGCGTGTGTTCTGGGAGACACAGCATCTGCTGGGGCCTCAGACAACTCCACGGTCTCACGTTCCTCTCCTGAGGTCGGCAGCTTCTCCACGGTTCCCCAGCTGGACAGTCCCTCATCCCACAGTCCTCTCCCTGCTTCTCACTGCAACTTCAGAGCACCCCAGCATGTTACAGCCCTGAGCTCTTAAGCCAGGACCACTCATTCCCAGAGGTGGCCCTGCTACCATTTTCCAGGCATTTTCCATGAGCTAAGAAAGAGCTGACAGGCAGCCCCAAACTGT
Source organism: Rhynchotus rufescens (assembly GCA_032273925.1). Classification (NCBI taxonomy): domain Eukaryota; kingdom Metazoa; phylum Chordata; class Aves; order Tinamiformes; family Tinamidae; genus Rhynchotus; species Rhynchotus rufescens. The sequence continues at coordinate 12,443 of JAVCKT010027791.1, read as the reverse complement.
TCTTGCCGCACCATTGAGGTCCACAGAAAAGGGAGTTTCTCCAACTTCCCAGCAAGAGCCAGCCAGGAACTCTCATTCACTGCCCTTCACTATTTGTTTCTGGCCCTCTCATGTACCATTCAATTAACACAGGAAATAGAAAGCCTGAATATTTAATCCACAAACATCCCTACTGCTACCCGTTCTGTTCCAAACCTCTCACCCACCACCTGCTTCTCCTAGGGATGTCCAGGGAAGAGCCCCACGCCGTCTCCTCAGCCGCGCTCAGAACATTTCCTTGGACACCTACCCACCGTCAGCAGTGGTTGCCTCCAAAAATAGAGCTGTGTCTGGCGAGTAACAGAACTGACAACTGGCCCAAGAGAAGCAGATTCTCCTGGGGTGTTTTGCTGAGAGAAGGATGAATACAAGATCACCTTTGAAAGCAGAACAAACTGTTCTTTTGCTGAAGGAACCTCACATATTTCAGGAGCGAAACCAACAAATACCACAACGTTTTACTTGCTTCCTCTACTGTCTGCTGCCATTCCCACCCCAACATCTCCATATGCCTGGCCCAGGGAGGGCAGCCCATACCACAGCTCCTTCCATTCTCAGGAGCTCACAGTGCCCTACACCTTCCATCATCCCACGCCTCCTTCCTCTGCTTGTTGTGCTTGCGGAGCAGCTTGCCTGCCTTCCAGCCTCCAAGGAGCCTCCCTTATTCCTCTACAGGAAAAGATGTTCGGATGAAGAACAGGTCTTTCCCTCCTGTTTTCCAAATGCCCCCTTCCAGACTCCTCTTGCTGCAGGTATCGGTATCTACCACGTGTCTCCCAATGTGTATAGGGGTGTCACCAGCTGTGCTCATGCATTCACAACCTCCTGGACATCTCCTCCGTTATAGGTCTACTCTGCCGAAATGCACCAACCCAGATAACACCACCAAGCCCAGCTCCCCCCAGTCCATGCACTCACCTCCTCCTCAAAGGCTTTTGCAGCAAATACAGCTTTGGCTCTTGTCTAGGTTTACGTCTCTACAAGGATGTTTAGAGCCACTTTGAGCTTCAGTAAATACCTGTGGCAGAGGCAGTGTCTGGAATTTGGCCTCGGGGGTACTCTGGGTTCAAAGCCACCTGCAATTAGCAGTGACCCTCAAAGGCCATGCGAGCTGTTACCCCACCGGGAAAGGATCCTGCTTCTCTGGGAAGGCAGAAACATGGATGAGCACAGGAACAGCAGGGCCTTTGCTCAGGGCAATGCAGGTGCCACTGTCAGCTAACCATGCGGGCAAGACTCCCTTGCGAAGGCTCCCAGATACAGCAAGGATGATGGAGGCACAAAGATTACAAGACACACAGCTAACAGTCTGCTCCAACCTCAGCTCCTGGCCAAGGCTCCAGGCTCTGCTCTGTAATCAGCATATTCCTGGTGTTTCCAGGGCATGTCAGAGGCAGTTGCTTCGGTCCAGCCCAAATCACCCTGCTCATCACCTCAGCTACTGTTCCTGTCACCTTCAAGAGGTGACAAGGGCTCTGTAGGGACGGGCTCTTGCCATTTGGTCAACCTCCTGGCTCGGCAGGGTCATCTGCTTTGACAAGAAACTGCCCCAGAGAGGATCAATAACTACCCCGCTCTCACGGTCAGAAAGAGCCACTGCAGTAAGGTCTGAAGAAGGTGCCAAGACCTCCCAAGCAGGACAAACCCAGGACAAAGCGCGATGATGGTATCTGCTCACTGTAAGCTTGGGGCCAGCCCAGTGCTGGTACAAGCTGGCAGGTGCCTAATTTTAGCAGCGCCCTCAACCCCAGAGCTGACTATGTGACCGTCCACCGCCGGGATTCCCAAGGGAAGCCCAGGAACTAACCCAGCAGGTTCACCCCACATTTAACACTCCCATCATCTCCTGATGTTTCTCAGACCTGAAGGATGGAGCTGGCATAGCCCAGGCTGTGCCATCCCCGGCCAAGGACAGGCTCACAAGAGCAGGCTCAGGAGCGCACAGGAATCTAGGCAGAACCTGGAACCCTTCCAGGGCTGACAGCTCCAGCAGGGATTCCCATCCTGAGCAGGGCTGGCATGCTTTCAGAATGAGCAAGGAGAGCAGTTTGCTCTGTACTTCTAGGTATTAAGATTGATGTACACAAGGAGTAAATAGGGAATTTGAGCAAGCTGAGGGGCAGGAGGGGAGGCGGCACCAACAGGCCAAGGAGAACCACAGTTATACCACAAGACTGAGGGGATTTACTGGATCAAATCACGGGCAGCTCTGGCAACAGTTCCTATAAGGAAACGGCTCCTAGCATGGGATATAGCTCTTACTCTAGCCACTCTCCCAAGAGCTTTGTGGACAGTAACTAACCCCAAGGCTGCCACCTGCCCCCACCAGCAGCTGCCCCTTGGTGTCTGGACAAGCCCTGCCTGGATTCCTTAGGAGCTTGTGGAAGCTCAAGATGGGTTATCAAGCAAGTCCTCCACCCTGAGAAACATGAGACAGAAAACAGGCTGTGTTAAAAGACACTATTTAACGTTCAGCCTCGTATTTTTTTTCAGCCAAACTGTCCCAATCCATTTAATTTCCTTCATCTTCTTATGGTTTAGAAGGGGTAGGAGGTGTAAGTTGCTGTGTAGAGCCCTTGCCCTGCCAGTTTCCCCTGCGTACGTGCTGCACCAGCAGACGAGCAGCATCAACTCTGCTACCCCTTCCTGGTTTGTGTACAATTCCAGCCCATAACACACCCACCAAGGCCGGACCACGGGGATACTCGCCCAGCAAGAGCGCAGGAAGGGCTCGGGTTTGCACTGTGTTCCTGCTAGGCCGACCTGAGGCCGGTCTGAACCGCAGGCTCCAGGGCCCACAACGCTTGTAAAGAAGGAAAATATCACAGGATTGTTGGAAAGTCACAGTCAAGTCTGTGAAACCTTCTTCTGGGAAGGAGGATTCCTCTGCATATCACACACACTCCCTTCCCCTTTGGGTCATGAGATGTCCAGCTCCTTATTCCAAACAGGGCAGGGAAGGAGCTCAGCGACACACAGAAACATCCACATGTAAGCAGCACATCAGAGATGCTCTGACAGTCCAACTCTGAAGGATTTTTTGCTGCCAGCCCTCCAGATTCCAACTGCTGCTGTTTGTTCACAGGATTACAGCTCCTGGGAGCCAGGGGAACGCAGGAGAGCAAGAGGGAGGTAGCTTTTTCTTCAACAGGTTTCTCTCCTCCTCCTTTTACTTCCTCCTCCTCCATCAGCTTCTCTTCTCCTCGAGTCCAGCAGCACTGCCCCTACCTTCTCAGCACCACAGTACTGCAAGTAAAGAGGCAACAGCAGAAAGGATCACCCCTCTCCATGTCCCCCTTGCAGTATCAACATGCCTCCCCAGACAGCAATTCCTGCCAAGCAACTTCCTTATCCTTCTCCTGGTGCCTTTTGACGGAGCAATTCCTCCTCTGCCCAGCTCTCCCAGGCCCGGCTCCAGCACGACAACGGGACAAGCAGCCCCCAACCCTGGGGAGTGGGGCACAGGGGACAACAGGGGACTGAACCACGAGTGACAACTGCACTCTGTGCTGAGCCTCTTTCTTGCCAAAAAAGAGGCATCGTGGTGATGCTGGTGGGGCATTATTATTATTATTATAGTCTTGCTTTTGTGCACAGTGTCACAGATCACACATACCAGCCCCGGGAAGAGACGATGCACAGTGGGTATTTAAGGTGCTACAGCGAGGACAGGTCATCGCTCTATCCACTGCCTTGCTGTGGATATGACCTGGTTAACAGCAATAAAAATCCACCCGTCTTTGCCTTTCTACCCTCCCTTCCTCAATAGCTCACACACACAACCCAGGCACACAGTGTTGCAAGCCACACAGCAGCTCTTCTGGCAGCAAGGATGCAACTCAGACTGGCATCCTTCCTGGTGCCCAACCTATGTGCAAGCACTGGACAGAGCCACCTTCCCTCTGAGCTGCTGCTCCACGAGGCCAAATCCACCTTTCTTTTCACACTGCCCTGCTATCCCAAGGCAAACCCCAGCCCAAACTCTTCAATTTCTTTAAGTTCCTGGGATTGAAGGGGATTCGGAGACCCCACACAGCCAGTTCACACTGTTTACCATAGTATTGTTTCTACAGCAACACGGATGGACAAACAAGGCCCTGCAGAGCCAGGGGGAAGAGAAATCCCATCTCCTCTTGCCCAAGATGGATTGAGAGGCTACACTTCATCCCCAGTTTGATCTCAATCACCTCAGGTGCAGGCACAAGTCAACAAGCAGCTCCCATGTACAGCTACTCGTCCTCATTGCCTCCTTCACAGTGGGAACTGCCACAGGCAGAACTTATCATTTCATCCTGTCTCTTCAGGTCTCTCCGGATGAAGCTGCAGACTCCACAAACAGAGCCCTTTAGCTCCATTACCCACTGCCACTCCAGCTCATTCTTGTTGTGGCATCCTGGAGTCATTGGTGTCCCGCCCAGACCAGGGCTGCAGCTGCCCAAAGCTGGACAGCACCAGCACAAGGAGCCGAGATGACAGAGGGAGAGGAAAACACCAAAGTGCCCCGAGCCCTCTAGAAAGGAACCACATCTGGATCAGCGCGAGTACTCACGGAGCAGAAGTCCCCTTCCTTGTACTTCAGCTAAGCTGAGGCACCAGTTAACCATGATTCTGCCTTCTGATTTGATTTTTAGTTGTCAGGCTTTTTGATGACACCTTTGTGCAAGTGCAACTGCAAACAGTTTGTCAGCTTCAGCTAAACCATCGCGTGCCATTTTCCCAATAGGAACACACACTTGTCCATCCTTCCTCCTTCTCTTGCAGCCCGTCACTCTCTGCCCAGGTCTGTATGTCCCCCCTGCTCCAGTGATAAACATCCCAATCAAGACCTGCCCCCAAAGACAGGTTGCCCAAGGTGACTAAAAACAGCACTCCCACTCCTGGGGAAGGTGCTTCCCACCTTTCCTGCCTTCTAGTGCTTTTGGCAGCTAGCACCATTGATAGCTAATTACAGGCCCTGTCATTCAACTGTTGCCTTTGCTCTTGCACTCTGCTCTTCTGCTCTTCCCAAGGCCCCCAGCCAAGATGCCTCTGTTCTCATCTCCCATCCAGCCAGGACCACAAAGAGGCAGGAATGTCCCAGGGAGCAGCTCCGCTCCAAGTGACAATTCCTTCCCCCTGAACACCTGGGTACGTATCGTGGCGCCGCAGCGGTGCCCTACTAACTCCTGGCACAGGAGCATGATGCTCACTGTCACAGCCAGGCAGAGAAGCTCAGCAACTGTCCTAGCAGCAAGACACACCATGTTCCTCCCCTCCTTTCACCTCCTCCACTTGCCCACAGATGACCAGGTCTGACTGTCCCAGGTTTTCCCTTCTTCAGCCTAAATAAAACCAGAGCAGACAAGAAAGTCGGTGAACCAAGACATCAATTCTGGCAGCAAAAGGGGGTCTGCAGAGTTCAGACAAACCTGTTTAGAGCTCCCCTGATATTTGCTTCTCTGGAAGCAGCAAAACTGTCCTCAACAGCAACAGGCAGCTCACCCCTAAGGCAGACAACTGCTTCCCCTCATATGTTTTCACAGAAGAGAGCACCAGCACACCAGTTTGTTTCTCCACCTTCCGAGCATCTTCTGCCTCCATTTCTCCAAGAAAACCA
>JAVCKT010027789.1:0-28836 GCA_032273925.1 Rhynchotus rufescens | reverse complement strand
TGGAGTCTCCTTCTCTGGAGATCTTCCAAACCCGCCGGGATGCCGCCCTGTGCCCCGTGCTCTGGGTGTCCCTGCTGGAGCAGGAGGATTGGACTGGATGATCTCTACAGGTCCCTTCCAACCTCAACCATTCTGTGATTCTATGGAAGCGGGATGTTCCCTGCTCAGCTTCCCGACCGTTGCGCTCCCCCGCTCTTCAGCGTGTGCTGCTTTAGCCCCGTTTTAGCCCTGCTGGATATTACTGTTTTTGCATTCGGCTTTCTTAGCTTTCTGCTGGAAAGGCAGCTGCCTTCCACGGAGCAGGGTGTAAGCGGCCATTATACTGCGTGGTGGTATGTGCGCCTCTGTACTTTTTGGCATCTGGGTATATCATTTAGGTTAATTTGGAAATTGTGGAGTGACTTGAAGAAAAATGCTGTTGAGCTTGTTATGCCGGAAAATATATAATTAGTCTCCCCAAAATGTAATTGCAAAATAAACACAAACCTGAATTTGTCCAGAATAACCAGAACAGCTTTTGGTACCTTTTTTTTTTTTTTTTTTTATTCCCCTCCAGTATGGGATATTGCATTCTTTTCGTCCATGGCCTAAGAAAGCTCTCTACATGGTTGGATAAATGGAGAATTACTCTTCCGACTCTCTTTGCTTTGCTGCTGCTGCTATTCTCCTGGAAGACGGTGAAACAGAATGAAATCTGGTTGTCGAGAGAATCCCTCTTCAGGTATGAGTGACCACGGTGGCATTTTTCTGTTGTTTGAAATAAGCTATACTGGTTTGTTACACAGAACAAATAGTTTCCTTTAGCAATAGGAGTAGTTCTGCTATTCATACACTGTTGCGATTAGTGTTTTGATTATTATAAAATAACACTCTCTGTTTTCTGAAGCAATTGTGCCAAACCTGGTGTAGCACTTTATGTGCTTTGATTCTGGCAGTAGTATTTTTTAAGACACTCTGTTTTCAAATAACTTCAGCTCTGTCAATTCACCAATAATGTAACGCTTTCCCCATATTAAAGACACAGCAGAGTTTCATTGCAACCCTGCAGAACACTGTAGCAACACTATGGAATATATTGAATTTTCTTTAGTGATATTCTTAATGAGAAAAATGAAATGCCATGAGGTGCCAAACTTAATGTGCCATATTTCATTTTATTTGATTACTCTTTGCCAAGCAGCTCTCTTTACAAGCACATTTATATATTTTTGCATTGAAACAGATCGTTTCATTTTCTGTTTTGCTAGCAAGTGCATTGCATTTGCCTCCAGCTGCTTTCAGCAGTTGTCTAATTGTGGAGTAATCGTAGCAACACAGGTGATTGCACACTGGTTGCTTAGCTCTTATTTTTAAGTTATTGGCCAGAGCAAAGGTTAATTTACTTGGCAGTGAGGATTATGAAATGACTTTTTATAGGCACCCTTTAGTCTTCAGGACATGCTGTTGAAGTATTCGGAGCTCTGGTAGTGGGATTTGTTTGGAAAACCTGGAATAAGGATCTCTTATGTCTGATGTGATTCATTGCCCGTCCCCCCTGAAGCAGTGTTTACTCTTTAGCCCGTGGCAGCCATGGGGACTGCTCTTGGCTTGCCCCGCGCCCCCTTCGAAGAAAGGAGCTAGAAAGGAGCCATTCAGGAGAAAGCAGGGTGGCCTTCCAAGCTGGAAAGCTCTTTAGGAAGCGGGGTGGGAAGATGGCAATTCCATATGCCCGGTGCAGCATCCCCTGGTATTACATGAGGCTCTGGTCTCCTGCGTTTAAGATGAAGTTAAACTGGGGCAGATGGAAGGAGGGCCAGGGCCAGCGCTGCTGCTGAGGAGCACTCCTGGGGTGACAGCGGGTGCAGCAGGGTCTGGTACGGGACAAAAAGTCACTGTAGCTGGATGTGACTGCGCTTGTTTCCATCCTGCCTCCATTCCCTGTTCGTTGGGAAAGCAGACGAATGTGCAAAGCAGACGAACGTGAGCCCAGGCAAGTGAAGCCTTAGTGATGTGACACTCCTGTCACTTAATCTGCAGCTTAATCTGGATTTACTTGCTATTTATTTATTTTGCATGTATCTATCAGCCAGTGGTGGACTTTTTCTCCATTGCTGCCTCTGACTACTTTTTTCAGTCCATTTATAGTTCTGGCATCCTGCACTCTGCGTTCCGTCATTAAATTATACAGCAGGCAAAATAAGACTTCCCTTTCCATGTCGTGAGCCCTCCGCCTCATGAGCTTGTTTGGCATCCCCTGCTTCAGGGATATTGCCTTTCCCATGGGTGGTTTGAATGGCCAGGGAATGACCATCAGTTTGTCACATTTCCTTTGCCTGTTGGGCTTTTACACTCCAGGCTGTCCCTCGTGCCCTTGCCTGGGACTGCCCCTTCTCCATCAGTTTAAATCCCTAAATTTAAACTCTCCTCATACAGAAGCTGTTTTGCATTTGTGGTCCTTTTTGTTGCTCTTGTCTGTATCCTGTCAAACTTTAATCTATCCTTTTGGTAAAGGGGACCAGAATCAAATGCACATTTCAAGATATTTCTGCAGAAGTGTTGTCTGTTTTGTCTTCTGCTTTCTCCCTAGTAATTCTGAATTTCCCTTGCCTATTCTGACCACTGCGAGCACCGAGCAATGTTTCACAGCGCTATCCACAACAATTCCAATATGTTTATCTTCAGTGGGAATGTCTGATTTCCAGACATCAATCCCTATGCAGATTTGGAGTGCACCTTTACACTGATGTATCAGAACTGAACTTCCTCTGTGCTCTCGTTGGCCGGCCTTCAGCACCCTGAAATCCTTTTGCGAGTCTTTGCTCTTAGCTTTGGTCTTCGCAGTGTGGTTCATGACAACATCATCAGGAACCTTTTGCCCCTGATTTCCTTGAGGTAAATACCACAGGGCCCTGAGGGTATGCAACTCTACTGGGTGTTGATTTGTTTTAAAGCCTCCTTTCCTGACACTTCAGCTTGAGACAGTGCTTCAGACTGGTCCCTGGAAAGAGAGGCTCCAATGCAGGTACATCCTTCAGTTCTTGTGCAGCGAGCACCCCTCTGGTACACCTAGTCTAACAGATAATTTAGCTTTTCTGCTGTGGCCTTCTCTTCTTTAAGCACTTCTCTTAGTCCTCCCTCATTTATTGGCCTTAGGAGATCTTTGGCAGGTTTCCTGTATCTGATGTATTGTATTATTAGCTTTGTCTTCAGCAAGTCGTTCCTCAAATCTCCTTTGCTCTGCCTAATCAAGGTTTATATTTAACTTGCCAAAGTTTATGTTCTTTTCTGCTTTCCTTCTTTAGCTGTGACTTTCACTTTTTAAACAGTGTTCTTCATTTCCCTTCTCCTTCTTTACCACACTTTTAAAACACGTTATCCTTCTTGCTGTCCTTCTAAAACTTTCTTTGTTGGGCAGGATGCATCCAGTAGGAATCCCTAGGATGGTAGGGCTGTTCTTGGTGGTGGTTGGGAAAGGCAAAAGGAGGCTGGAAGAGCAAGAAGAGGATGCTCTTCCAGGAGTGGGAGAATTCCTCTGTGGGCGGGAGTAGGAGGATCTACATAGGATGCTGTGGAGAGGAGGGAAGCGGGGAGAAGCGGGTGGAGGAACAATAAATTAGAAGGGGCAGAGCAGGAGGAGGAGATAAGGAATGGCAAAGAAATAGGGGAGGAAATAATAAGGAAACGCAGAACAAATCTGTAAGGGGAAAAGGAGACATAAATCAACCTACTTGGTAGTCTCCATGTGTTGACTTCTCTTTTTATAAAAACATGTGTACTGGAAAATCTTAGTTCTTTATTCTTTCAGTCCCCGATTGCTCTTTTAATTAACTAATGCTTTTTTTCTCCCGCTCTCAGTTGGTTTCCGTACCAAGTCCATTTCATTCCCGGGCTTCCTTGGCTATATCTTTTCAGCGCTGGTCTCTGCAGAGCCCCTTACCCATGGCTGAGACCCATCCTGCCACGCAGGGTTTCTCCGGGAGGCGTTCCCATATCCCGAGCGTTCCCATATCCCGCCCACTCCCTGCTTCGCGCTGCCTTTGGGCTCGTCCCGCAGCTGCTCTTGCCCTGCCTGCTTCCTGCTCGTGGCCTCCAGCACGAAGGGCAGGAGGGAAGGATGCGGAGATGCCTCCAGGTCCCCGCTGAAGGAGGGGAGTCGGGAGGCTGATGCTGCTCGAGGGGACGGTGTATGGAGGCAAACGTGTGTGTGTGGGCTAAGTGGGAAGCTCATGAGCCTTAAGTATAATAAATAAGGAGCCAAATATACAGAGAGAGACAGGTATTTGAGGCATATTATTTCAACAGACCTGCCAAAGTCCCATGTTGTTTGTGGCCCTGTGCTGGCAGGTGAGCGAGGGGAGTTTGTTGTTGAGTATTTGAGGATTGTCCTGCACAGTGAATAGGCAGGCCGGGAGGTCAGGCCCCAGCCATGGCCAGTGCTAAAGGCCCAAGGCAGGGGCTCGAGCAGGGGAACCAGAGAGAGGGCCGTGGGCTCACTACTCCATCCGATGTCCTGGCTTCCCAAGGGTTGTGGAGCTCCCATATTTGCTCCCGCTCCAGCAGGATGTCCGAGTACGGCCCACATTTGGGACTGTTTCTGAAAGTAGAGATGTAACCTGCAAAGGAGCTGGGCAGTTATGGCACTTTCTTTGCAGTCTTTCTTCCCAAGCCACGCTGCAGACTTCAGTAATTTGCCCCCCCCCAAAAAAAAAGGAAAAAGAAATATCCGGAAAGATGGCACCTACTTTCCATGTTCCCTTGTTAATTCTGAGAGCCAGCTCAGCAGAGAAGAGCATGACTTATTACATTTTGTGCATCTTTTATAGAACAGTTTAGCAAGTTCCGACATTAATATCTCAGAAGATCAGTACAAGGATAGGAGGTCAAGGAAAGCAGTTGTTTGTGTGTTTGACAGAATAATTTGCTCTAGAGAACCTTTATTGGTACTAGTGATTCCCAAAGCAGAGGAGATCCCATCACTCTCCCAGGGCTCATATTGAGGCAGGAGTGGCCTCATTTCCATGTAAACTGAGCTTTTTTTCATATAGAAATCACCAGAAATCAGTGAACTCTCTGCCCTCCACCAATCCTTCGCAGAGTGGAACCGGCGCTTAGGGACATAGCGGAGAGGATGGCTGGAGATTTTTCCCATGTTCAGGGGGATTTGAGTAATGATGACATTTGAGGTTGGAAGTGCCAGGAGTACTTTACTTCTCTGCATAATGACTAGGAGGCTCTTGCTTTCCCGTGGAGAGGAAGTGTTACGTAAAAGGCTTGGCATTTACTTTTCATTTCTGTCGCTTACTGCTGTCACAGAAATCCGGAGGGAAGGAAATGCTCCTGGGAAGTGACGTGCTCGGGTCCGTGGGCCGACGGAAGGGCGCGTGTGGGCTGGGCTGGGGAGAGGGCAAGCAGGAGAGCTTGGAAAAGCCTGTTGGAAAAACAGATTGAAGTTTGGAGAGGCTGGGGGCTTGCGGGAAGCGGGAATGGAAAACCATTGTGTTCTTTGCATTGTTATTTGTACTCCACCCTTTCCCGCTTGGCTTTTGTTATGGATATTTTTGCTTCCCCTGGCCATGAGCTAGCAGTGTTTTCAGCTGGTCAAGAATCAATTAGCTGAAGTGTTTACCTAAACCCTCCTATAAATCCAGTGCTGTGTGTGCTGTTACAGCTGCTGGTGCACATACTCCAAGCAGTTTACATCAGGCATTAATGTGTGTATTTGCAAAGGCAGACACAAATCCCCCATGAGAAGAATAAATAGGTCAGGGAATGTGACTGGAGTGGAGTAGGAGAGAGAGAGCATCCTAAAAGCCCCAAACTGAACCAATTTCTGGCTTTCCAGTGCTGCTGCCCACTGCCAAAAAAGGCACACATAATGAAAGAAGAATCTTTATTAGCGCGTTTTTTAATAAATGGGGCTAGTGTGATTAATATTCTCTTTAAAGGAGTGCAGTCAAAAATTAAAGTGTTTAAAATCATGCATCTTGCTGTTAAAGCTGGGTCTCATTGGGACTGACATACTGGTGCATGTGCAGTGCTGCTCACCATTAACACAGTTTGCTCTGTTTCAGCAGGGCCAAGAACTCGTTGCACATCGCTCTGAGATAGCAGCAGCCCTGAGCCTGTATCTTGGCCCATAACACGCTGATGTCGTATGAAGGCCTTTCTGTACAAGAATTAATATTCCAGGAATGCCCAGAGGTTGTAAGTGTGCAGTTAATAGCTCCCAAGGCCAGTGGAAATTAACACAGCCGCAGCAGTCACACATTACTTGCTGCTGGTGCCGTATATCTCTGTGAAAACTAATATAGAAAATCATTCTCTTAAGAATAGCATCAATTAAGTGATTTAACTCAGTGATTAGTCACAAAATGTCCTGCTCCTATGGCACTCCCAGTAAGCAACTTAGAAATACCTGATGATGGGGAAGGCAAATGCAAGGGCTGCCCTTAGTTCGCGTGGACCAGCGTGGGATGTGGTGCTGGGCTCGCGCGGCGGCTGTGGGCACCTCCTGCAAGCAGATATTGGCCGCAGTCCATCCTGCTGGATGCAGATAGGCAGAGCTCGTGGTGCTACTGAGGCTCTCTTCTCAACCCCCTTTTTTGTTTTTCCAAGGAAATCCCCGGAAAAGGTTTTCAGCAGCCGTGGCCATGCTCCCCTCCCTCGTGAGCCCCTTTGCGGTCTGCGCTGCTCCATAGAGGCTCTGGGTGACCCTGTCTCGGTTACCTTCTTTGTTGCCTACTGAAGCTCAATAGCAGAGGGAAACAAGGCAAGGCAAAAACTGGAGAGCTTCCTGGTGCCTGCAGTTCCTACCTGAGATTAGGGGTTTGGAAATGGTGGGAGGAAAGAAGGCCGCTGCTGGCAGCAACCTGCCTGCTCCCTGGGAACAAGCCATGGTGCTTCCTCCATGGATTTACAGGAACAAGCTCATCCAGACATATTTCTTATTACCTTGGAGAGCCCGTGTTTATATGCTGGAAAGTATTCCCCTGTTAAATAGAGTAGCAGCCTCCTGGGGTTCTTGCAGAGGAAATGTTTCCATGGTGTATGTGCTCCTGAGAGTATTTCCTCTGTCTCTAGCTGCAGAATGGAATTTTCTCTAGCTTTGCAAGGCATACCCTGCTTTCTGTGCTCTAAATTAACAAGCATTTGCTAGCTCTTCTTCCTTTTTTTTTTTAAAAAAAAAAAAAGATTTTTTGCCCTCATTAATTTCAAACATCCAGCTCAATCTACATGGCTCGAAGAGGAAGAGGAGAGATGGGGCGGTTGTATAGCTACGTGAGCACAGTCATGTTTTATAACGTGGGAGCATATGACTTGTAACCTAGGGTAAACTAGGACAAGAGACCCTAAAGCACCTCCTGGGTACTCTGCTCAGTGCAGTGCAGAAGCGCTAGCTCTGTAGTCAGAGAAAGCCACACATCCCCTGTGCTGGCTGGTGCACATGGAAAAGATACCTTCTCCCCCAGATTTTCCTGAAGAACTTCATGATGCTCCAGTTTCAGCAGAGGCAGAGATGAGGGAGGTTGTTTTGACTTCATTTTAGAAAGTAGTACATACTTGCCCTCTAGGAACGAGGGTTTTTAGCGCCTTGCAGTTTAATCATCCAGACTTTGAAGTGTCCCTGGTCACATCTGACCACAGGAATGGAGTTGAGGTGTCTGTGATGGTGAGAACGGAGGGGAGCTGCTGCCATGTGATTATGTCCCACGGGGAACACATGGTTTACCATGCAACTGGTTTGCACAGTTGGCAAGTGTGGGGCAAGCTGGGCTTTGTAACATCAGTTCTGTTAGTGTGAGAGAACCACAGCTAAAGAGCAGTGAATTTTTCTTCGGAGGGAGCAATGACCAGCAGAAGAAAGACCTCGGGGAAGAGGGGGTAACCCGGCTGGCTAACCTGTTCCTGCTTCTGTTCCCATTTGCAGCTCAGGAGTCAAGACGCTACCCCATAACGCCAAGGTGCACTACAACTATGCCAATTTTCTGAAAGACCAGGGACGCAACGTTGAAGCTATCTACCACTACAAAACTGCTCTCAAGTAAGTTCTCTGAAGGCCTCGTCACACACTTCCCAGCCTGTGATTTATGCAGCTCCTCCTGGCATGGCACGCGGCGCCTCGTGTGCTCCGTGCTCCCTTGCTCCCAGTGCAGGATTTGGAGGCTGGGAAGGTTCCTTGGCTTGTATGTCATTAAATGAGGTCTCTTGGCTTCCCTCCAGCTCTGTGTGTGTGTGTGTGCCTGTGTTTGGGTGCACACTGGAATATATGAGATGCAAGCGTTGCTGTAGCTGTGCACTGAGCAATGGGGTGTCATTTGTTTGGCTGAATGAGTGCTGGTAAGCAGGAGGTAGTTGTCATAAATGTATTTTCGGGTTCCTGGGCCATTTATCTTAGTAAATTTTTAATGGTGCATGCCTGGAAAATGCCAATGCTGTAACCATCTGAAGCAGAGTAATAATAATAGTACTTACTACTTGTATTGAGGCTGCTGTCCACAGAGCTTTGCATGAACGCCGGGTAATTGATCCTGAAAATGCTCCCGCCTAGGAGCTGGAGATATATCATTACTGTGGCTCTGCAGCAGAGGAAAGGGAGGCAGAAAGGGGAACGACATGGCTGCAGGCTGCGTGGTAAACGTGGGGCTAAGATTGGGCCCTGATGTGCAGCATCTCCTGGCCCAAGAGCTGCATATTACAGCACGTGCCGTCCTGTGATAGCTGTGGGTAGGGACCAGGCTTTCCTGTTGTACAGAGAAGAGGACAAGATGCCCTCTCCTCCTTAATTCGCCGTGTTCCCAGCCCTGCCAGTGGGAGAGGAGCTCCTAGTGGGCTGGGCTCCGTGGTTCCCCTCAAATCACCGTCCTGCTGCGTGCTGGTCCTGGTGAGCTGGGAGCTGGGATGAGCCCTTCGGGTAAAGGAGTGCAAGAGGAAAGAGCAGCCGTGTGGGGGAAATGCGAGAGAGCAAGAACGAAGGGGACAAATATCAGGAAGAGAGAAGCAAAGGTGGAAGCAAGCAGTGGCTCTGACAGCTAGGGCAGAGCTTGGAACAAAATGACATATAAAAAAGGTGCAATAAGTATCAGTTGGGAATATTCTTTCCCAACGTATAGTGTAGGAGGAACTTCCAGAAACTGCATCCACATTTGGTCCTCTGGCCAGCTGACAGGATTATACCCGTGGCTCTCCAGGGGCTCCTTAGTCATGCAGGTAAGCTGGGAGGAGAAGGAAAACGGGTCAAAGTGCCTTTTAGCTTTTTTGAGCAGCATCCTGTTCGGTTTGCTCTGCTGTACATTTAGGAAATCATTTAGGAAAATTTCCATCCTTTTTTTTTAATGTTTCCAGGAATGGGTAAAACAGTACAACCAGCAGTAAACTGTCCTAAAGGTTAATTACCCTGGCTGTTGAGAATGTACTTTTTTATTTTCAGTCTGATTTTGTTCAGCATCAACTTCCAGTCAGTTTGTTTATACCTTTAAATGCCACAGTGATGAGCGCATTTTCAAAACTCTCTTTTCCCCACAGTGATCAGGCCCTCTCTTAATTTACTATTTGATGCAGAAAACTGATAACAGTTGCTGGCATTTTCAGTATTGTCCAAGTTTTTGCATCCCTCTGATCCCTTCTGTAACTCTTCTCTCAGCCTTCTTCAGTTTACCAGAAAAGGCCACCAGAGGTTAAAGAGGAGATCAAATTTTATCCAAGCCTTCCAGTGAGCTTGTTAGTACATGGAGTATTGGAACTGTTTCCTGCCCCTGCTGGCAGTGCCTCTGCCTGTGCGAGGGGGATTCGCTGGTGAAAGGTTTTGCTCTTCTCTCACTCAGCATCCCCCTTTCACTCTAACTGATAGTGCTGTCTTTTGCTCTGAGGTGTTTCAATTATGAATGAGACCGTTTAACTGATTGCAAACATTTCTGAAACGTAATAGATTGCACAGTTTGTGCCTGTGATACTGTTTGTAGAGTCTCCAAAGTCAAGTGAGGGCTTTGAGTCACCCAGAGCTGAATGCTTCTAGATGGTCCATGTTGCAGTTTTCGGTTGCAGCAGTAATTGCAGGATTAGGTGGCTGTTCTGTAAAGCCTCCTGTGCCCACCTTGTGCACTCCCTGTGGCACCTGGAGCACTGGCAGAGCCTGCAGTGCAAGCCAGGAGTCTGCAGCTGGCTCTGGCACTGGAAACCAGTATTCCCTGGTCCCACCAGCTCATCGCTGTGCTTATGTGTTCCCCATTTTTACTCTTTCTTTGCACCCCAGTTATAGGCTACTGGAGCCATATAGCAAGCAGTAAAATTATGTAAGTAACAAGTGCATCACAGGTTCCTGTTGAGAAATGCATGCCAGACATTCCCCCAGGCATCAGCCTTCTGAAATGTCTGGGGTTTGTACATAGGCCCTAAAACATGCCCTAGGTACCTATACGTGCTGGCTGTGAAGCAAAGGGGAGAAGGTGATGGATAGAGGATAGGCAACGTGATGATGGATATAGTGCAAGACCCTTGGCTGATACTGCAGATGAAAACCAATTTTACATCCAGGCTATTCACAGGGAATCACAGATCCGAGCTTTTCAATTGCTGCTCTGATTGAAGACTGGAGATTGAGGACTAATTGCACTGCGATTAGGAGGAAGGAAGCAGTGGCTGCACCTTCCCAAAGGGATTTTGATGATACAGGGTATTTTTGGCCTCTGACCTGACACGAAAATGCAAGAAATGACTGGGAAGCTGAAGGACCCACTGGGTCCATGAGTTTCCCTCTGATGAGGAGACCGATCTCCAGCTCTGGTGCTAAGGGAGGAAGCCCCCCAGACTGGGGGGGCTGCCTGGGTACCACTTGATGGAGGAGCTCTCCCCACGCTACAGGCAACGCAAGTCGGTCCAGGAGGTCGGCAGCACTGTGAGGAGGAGGGAACATCCAAGTGCCATAGCTGCCTGGTGCACATCAGGGAGCACTAGGGCACATCTATAAGGAGATAATAAGGAAAGGGAATTGGTAAAGCAGTGGGCTGCTGCCACGGAGCTGCTGGGAGGCAGGAGAGGCAGCGCCAGGTTGGCCGGTACCTCCTCGGCCTGGGGTACCTGGTTGGTGGCTCGTTAATCATTTGAGCTTGCCTCTCAAGCTCGTGCCAACCTGCAGCCTCTAATGCTCATGCCAACCTGCAGCCTCTCAAGCTCGTGCCAGCCTGCAGCCTCTAATGCTCATGCCAACCTGCAGCCTCTCAAGCTCGTGCCAAGCTGCAGCCTCTAAAGCTCGTGCCAACCTGCAGCGTGCATCTGCTCCATCTCTGGTGAGGGAGTTTACCTGTTTGCTAAACAAAAGTGATCTTGTCAGGACATACTTGGCTGTCTTAATTGCTTGCGTTTACCATTCCAGCGACATAATAGCACGTTCCTACGTGCTGCTCCTCTGGCAAAAGGGTCAGTGGCCACGGGGCCTGTAGTTAAGCAGCCCGCTGCTCCAGTGAAGGAGGTAGGTGATATTATAGCTACTGTTCTGTGCAGAGACCTTGATGCACACGTGGCTTACACAATGAAATAATAGCATTGGAGACTGCAGGAAGCTGGATCCTCACTCATTTCATCACTCGTTCCCGTTGCCTGCATTTTGCAGGCAATATGGCCTGTGTTGGTGCATCTCCATTAACATCACGACGGATA
The DNA here is from genome assembly GCA_032273925.1 of Rhynchotus rufescens. Lineage (NCBI taxonomy): Eukaryota > Metazoa > Chordata > Aves > Tinamiformes > Tinamidae > Rhynchotus > Rhynchotus rufescens. Next base: position 17,205 of record JAVCKT010027789.1, on the reverse strand, counting down.
AATGGTGGAGGGGAGGAATATGTTCCTGCTGAAAGTGTAACTGCAGGGCAGGTTCCCATGGGAAACTCAGCGATTGGTCTCATCTCAACCACTGCTGGTACGTTGTTGATGTTGGAGAATAATTCAGGTGGCCCTGTGGAAAATTCATTGCTTACCCCAGCAGTCAGGCACATCCTGACTTAGCCAGGTTTAGGTAATTAGAGTGTAATCTAATTATGTTGTCGAAGAGTAGGGAAAATGAAAAATGGAATGGAATGAAAAAGAGAGAACGTAATCACTTGAGTTGGAAGGGGGGGATGAATGGAAAAGAAAGTTCTGTATGTATATATATGGGAACAAGCCTCTTCTGTATCCTGTATGTCAGGTTCATAAAAGAAAAATGGAATCACAGCCCCCTGGAGATGCAAAATGAGTTATCCATAAACCAGGTTTATGAACAGCTGGCATTCTGGAATTGTACTGATGTTTATAAACCTTTCAGCTTACTATCAGTAAAAGGATAAAAACACACTGCTGGATTAGACTACTTTGATGGTTTGCCTGACATATGGTAGTGACCCCAGAAGATATATGTATATATATTTATTTTTTTTTAATAAAGACAACAAGTACTCTGAGATCCGAGTAGACCTACTCTGAAACCTTGCCTTAAAATTCTTGCTGCTCCTGCTGCAAATTTGCTACATTTGCTAGGAGTTTCAGAGAGCCTCCTGTTGCTTGAGATCGAATATTGCTAGTCTTACCTGAAATAAAACTTATTTCAACACCCTCATGTTTGTGAGTGAGAATATGAGGTCATGCAACCTTGCACAAGTATGAAGAATACCTATGATGTGCTAAGGAAGACCTTGTTGGTAGTAGGGAGAGCTACAAAGCTTTTGCTGTATTGTTTTTCCTCCCCCACGTCCGTTTAGGTCCTATGCTCGATGTTGCTGTTGAGCCTATTTTGTTACTGCTGAGGAATGCATACAAGCTGACATGCAGAGAGAGAAAACAGTAGAGCTTTAAAAACCGTTTGACCAACATTAGTTCTCTCTTTAATAACACTTCCAACAGTGAAAGGAAAAATATCACCTTCCCTGCTACAGATGAACTCATTCAAATTTTAATTCCCCAAACATTTTCATCCTGCACTCTGCATTTCCATGGCTGGCACTGCAGAAAACAGGTCTTAGAGATGGCTTTTTTGTCGCCAGGATCATGCTTCCTGTGAATCTGGGACCAACATGAGCAAACAGAAGGTGGGTCTGAAGGAATTTACTAGATTTCTTGCTGGAATTGGGTGAATAAATATAATTCTGTGCCATCCAAGCCACATTTCTGGGTCCAGCAAAAAGATAAGCAGTTAAAATTTCATGTTTGCCTTTTTAGACATAAAAACATATAGACTAACTCTTAATTAAAAAGGATCAGTAGAATGTAGTGTTTAAGCTGATAGTGGAGGAGAAAGTTATCTGGGTGAAGGCAGATACTATAATCATCCAGAATGGTTATAACTGAACTACTTCTTCTTTATAACTGATTTTTTTTTTCTTTATGGTTATCAGCTCTCAAAAATGGACCGGGATAGGGGAGCTTTAGAGAGGAAAGTGCTGGAAAGAAGGAATACAGCAGGTGGGTCCAGGAGAGAGCCTCACCTCGGGCTGGGGCTGGAGCTGCTCTTGGGAATGCTGCCCTTTCACTGGGGATCTGATTAACATGTTTAAGTTCATGAAGGGAGAATGTAGGGAGGAAGGGGACAAGCTCTTCTCATTGGTGGCCAGCGATAGGACAAGGGGCAAGGGGCATAAGCTGAAACACAGGAAGTTTCAGCTCCAGGTGAGGAGGAACTTCTTTACTGTGAGGGTGACAGAGCCCTGGCACAGGCTGCCCACGGAGGCTGTGGAGTCTCCTTCTCTGGAGGTCTTCCAAACCCGCCTGGATGCCGCCCTGTGCCACATGCTGTAGGTGTGCCTGCTTGAGCAGGAAGGTTGGACTAGATGATCTCTAGAGGTCCCTTCCAACCTTGAATATTCTGTGATTCTGTGATCTCCACACACAGCAGTGACGTCCCAAACAAGGGGCAGGAGCCGGCGTGACCTGCTCGCCACCAAGGCAGCGCTGCCCCAGCCCGCCCAGCCTGCAAGCACAAACTTTTAAAGCTTGTTATGGTTAGCACATGCTATTGAGGTTTGCAAAGTGACATCTCCTTATCAGAACTGCCCTGTGGAGTTCAGTACCAAGCAGCAGTTACCAGGACCGTCATTTCCAGAAAGGGGAATTCACAGAGAATTGAAGCCTGTCAATGAATCTGCACTCAGATCCAGAAAATACTGGCTGAAAATTCTTAGTCCAAATGCCCTTTTTAAAAAACTCCAAACAGAAGAGCCACACTGCCAGAGGGCAAGGAACCCCGATGAATCTTCCAGCTCATTTCAGGAGCATCACAGAGCAACAACAAGGAAGCTTCCTGCTGTATCCTGCTCGAGTTGAACGTCCACTCCCTGTCACTGCATTAAAGGCTGAAACATGCACAACAAGGATGACCAGAACTAACCACTACCCTGTAGATATTCATGAATGGGATGATGACATCAAAACTGGAAGGGTTTATTTGTGGAAAACCATGAAAAGTATCTCAGAGCTACGAAATAATGCAAACTGCAACCAGAGCGATTGGGTTGAGCTCCCTTAGAACTCCCTAAGGGCAACCTTTGGAGCACAGGACCCCAGCTGAGCTAGGGCTCCAGCCTGCAATTAAGGAGCATTTCTCCAAGTTAAATTTGATAGAAAGCTAGGTCAAAACATTGGCCATTTCTTCCTCAGAAAACACTTGTCAAGAGAAAGTTCTCCCCAACTCTAGTACACAGTGAAACAGTACCACAGAGATGCCAAACTCCCTGTCTGACCAGATCAGTTGTGAATCACAGGCTGAAGACAGACAACAGCTTCTGGACTCTGCGTGTTGAAGGCAAGCTGGTTTGTGTACTTACACCTGCTACTTTTCCTTACAACCAAGTTGCTGCTCTAGTCAGTCCCTTCTACTATAAATTGAAACTTGGCATCAGGTTTTTGCCTCTTCCCTGACTCATGTTGATGAGCAGAATTTCAAAATCTGCAGTGTCAACCTGTTAGATTGTCAGGAGCAATGGTGTGAATCTCCATGTAAGGCTCTTACTGTACTCACATCATCAGCTTCTGTACTACACTGTACTACACATCATCAGCTTCTAAACCACAGCTATTCCCTGGAGTCATTTTGCAGCATGACAGTCATCACTGGACCTCGCCTGACTTGATCAAGTGGACAGACAAACATACCCAACTCGAGCCCAACTACTGAAAACAGGACAAGTCATCAACTACAGTAACAACTTGGCTTCCTACAGGCACTGCGACTGCAGGCACTGCACAGTGATATTATCACAGTCCTATGTTAGGAAGTAGATTGGAAGGGAGAAGAAACCACCACCATTGGTACTTGAAATTCAGAAACCTTTCCCAGAGCAGCATAGAGTCAGAGATTAAATATTCTCTCCCCTGATTTTGTGAAATCACTAATCTCCACCTTTGACACCAAAATGAAACTGAGTGAACTTGTGAGATCTAAAGGCAGCTGCTGGTTCCCTTCTACTCTTCAGTTAAACTCGGCCTGTTTTATTTCAGCTGCTCCAGTGACTGTGCTGTGACAGCCGCCCAAAGCAACATGATGCTTATAACCATTTCAAAGCACACGCCTCTCCGTTTTCTCCAAGGCTAAGCTTCATGATCTCAAGCTGCAGGAAGAGCTTCTGTGACTTTCAAGCATGTAAGGGTGACTCATACCATACAGCTTGCAGATTTTTGTTGTAAAACTAAAACCAAAACAACAACAACAACAGAAACTCTTTTGAACCTACAGCTAGTTTGTTCTGAGCACGATTAGGCAAAAATTTCACACTAAAGAGCTACCTGCCCAGTCAGGGCAAGCAAGCAGCATCACCCCCCCTCACCCTGGGAACTGCATGAGCCAGCCCCGGCATGGACAAGACCAGCTTGAGGTCTTGTCCAGTCTAGAAATGCTGAGGTGCTTCATTAGCACTAGACTAAAGCAGTGATGAAACTGCCATCAGAGCGGTTCGGAAAATACGAGCAGACTAATCCTACCAAGGCAATTGCTAATGCTTTGATAATCTAGTGTTGGTAGGTACAAAATCCACCAACCTTCTACTAACTGAGAAGAAATGAATGAATGTGGGTCCCATTAAGCCCACTGGAATTGTGTGTAGTCAAGTACCAATGAATTGCCATGTCTTACATCAGTTACAAAGATCTGGGTCTTTCTATAGGTAATGTCCCAATCTCATGCTCCTCTATTTCCCAGAGAAGGAACACTAATTAAAGCTCCTTAATGCAATGTTTACAGGCTGCATGCTGTACTCTGTACTATACATGTAGCCAATATGTGCTTACACTGTTCATAAAGATGCAGTTTAAGGTCTGAAATGCCTAGTCAAAGAAATGACTGTTTACAAATGGCTTGAGGAAGAGGCATATTGAATCAAAGTTTTTTTCCCCCCCCCCTCTGTTTTTACAACTGTTATTTCCTAGTCCTGATGAGCAGCCCGATGCAGTAACTAACCGACACAAAATCCAAAATTATGCATGATAAAAATATTAACAAAGTTATTCTAAGCGACTTGTTCACATTATAAGCTTATGGATACTGCATCTGAACAGGTTTAATAATTCTTTAGTCAGTATTTTTCACTTGGCTTAATGTAAGATGGTGGACACCCAAAGGAGAGGCAGGCTTTTCTCATCATCTCACATCAAGCAAGTATCCCAGTATGAAAGAACAACAAAATTCAGCAGAACAGCACATTTCAGCAACACATCCATCTGCAACACATACATCTCTTTGCACAAATGCAAGTACTGTGGCAAGTAGCAATGATCTTCATATAAATGAATTTCAAATTCATGTCACAACTTTTCTGACAACTCCCCCCATACAAAAAATAGCTTTAAAAATAAATGAAAATGGAAAAAAAAACAAAGAAAAAGAGATCTTACGGCTTGAAATGCAGTAAGCCAGTCTGCAGTTGATCCTCCTGAACAGCTGCTTGTTGATCGGCCAAAGTATAAGCGTAAAGAGCTGGATGAAGTTAATGATCAGTCCTGACACTATAAATATGTAGCAGATCAGAAGGTGGCAAATGAATTGAGACTTCAGAAAGCCAACGATGTCCATGATTTGCTGAGAGGCAACAGGGGACCTTCAGACCCCAAATTCAGAAGACAACCTGCAAAACCAAATAGTAGCAACTGTTATGAAATGCATTTTTAGACGTATTTTTAATGCAAACTGGCTGCTTTCTGTTTAAATATCTGAATGAAATTCAGCTCTTCAAGAAGAAAAAGATTTTATTTCAACATTTGCAAGAGTAAGTAAGGAAAGAACATCCCTTATTTCAAAACCAATTTACTTTGGGCATTGAAAATAAATTTTCACGTTTCAATTATAAGTCAGCAAAACATATTGGCTTTTTACTCCATTCTGTGGACCACAACACTCCTCTATCAAGTCTTAATAGATAAATGTACAAGAAAAGCAAACCAGTTATATTTTGAATTGAATGGCCTGTACTTCATAATTCCCACACACTTGTTTGAGATTCTGGACAACTTCACAGAGCTACGCTGGGCAACACCCTGGTAAAAAACAAAACATCCTGATTTTACTCATTCAAGATTTTATTTACTTTCAGACACATTTCCTAAAAGATTTATTTTGCTTAATTATACACACAAAAAGCCAACATACCATATGCTGTTTTTAAGTTACATTTGCCTAGTAATTGTCAGATTTCTCTTCCAGCTTTTTCTCCAGAGTAGTACGTTAGAAAGATAGCTACAGCTGCATAGGAGTAACAGGGAGAAGAACAAAACCACTTTTTCCCCTCACTTCATACTGGAAAACAAACCACTATTCTGCTTTAACCCATTGTCTTCAGTGAAGCCTTAAGCAAGTCCTTTAAAGTAAGAAGCAAGCCAACAACAGAGCAAGCAAAACAAGACACGGCACCTTCAGCGACGTTCGTGAGTTCACTTCTCCACTGTATATCCCACCTCCGCTCAAGAAAGGCTCTTTAACTAAAGACACAGCAGCAGATCCACTCTAGTAAGTAGAGGACTAAGTAGTTTGGGACACATGAATATCTCTATTGCGTCCAAACAGCATTCTTCAACACACATAGAGATATGCACAGTTTAAAAGACACCAGCACAAGAGAAGTTCAGACGTTTCTGTCACATTGCAAAAGAGAATATTAAATTATTTCATTCTAAATTTTTTGTTAAAAAAAAAGATCTCAGTCTTCTCTATATAGAGTTTTAAACAAGAGTTTTATGTCAGAGGTTTTGCTTTCCTCTATGGGCTACCCTGGCTCTGCTTCCAAACCAGCAGGTAGCAGCAGCCCTTTAAATCTGGCTTTAGTGCTTTGTTCCTTAGTTACATCCAAACACAGGTGGATTTGGGCTTGAGAACTAAAGCTCAACTGACACGACGCAAGGAGCTTATTCAGCTGCCCCAAGTAGTCCTGGCAGTTACGCCCCATAGGATGAGAAAAGAAACTCTGAGAGCGGCACTAACCCATGATCCAGCAAATTTTCCAAAATAACTTATCCCAGAAACTTCCCAGAGAATTTCACTTCACAAGGGCCTGCAGTTTGGGAAAGGATCGATCCAGCCTTAGCAGTCACGAGTCCAGAGGATGCTGCCTATGCAAAACTGAACTCCCCTCCACGTCCACCACCACCATCACGTTGCTAAGAGAAAACACAAACACAACTTCTCTCTCCAAACAAAACCAAACACTGTGAATTTGGTGCCCTCGGAAGGTGGGGCTGCACCATTCCACTCCAGGACTATTTCTCTTCCCATGCAGGAGGAGAATTTGCCCACAGAAAAAGTCTGGAGATCTTGGGAAATTCCACTCAAAGAAATAACAAAATGGTAACTGTCACCTCCCAAGGAATTCACTGATGGAAACAATCTTTATCCCTATTCTTCCACTTAGTATGAGACCTCACAATAAGAGGCTCCAAGCCTAGGCTGGTGTCCACAAGACGCTGCTGCTTTACAGCCCTTGCTGACCGTGCTACCCCAGCAAAGAGCACGTGCCAGAACTGCTGCAAAGTGATGAAGCTGCAAAGTGATGAAGGTGCCCAACCTGAGGAACAGAAGAGGAAAACAAGCAAGAAGAAGTGTTTTACTGGATGATTGATACCAAGTGTGTATGGCAATCCCAAGCCTATTCTTAGCAAATACAGCGTGCTCCTTGTGCATCCCAGGCTCTGCTCTCTGTATCTTGCGGTGCCAAAGCAGACCCCAGCCTGCAGCAGGGAGTCGCACCACAGGCCCGTGCCCACCGCAGAACCCGCTGCCATTTCTACCCGCACACGACTTTTCCCAGCTCTGAGCGGCCGTTCCATTACGGGCCGCCTGCTGAAGGGGGCACGCAGCTGACCAGCACGGCTCTGGCCAAAGCTTCGCTCTTCCTGAAAGCCCAGGAGCGAGACACGGCGCCCAGCAGCAATCGCGGTACCGGGTCCCGCCACGGCCCCCGTCCCGCTCTGCAGACGGAATCAAGCACTTGAAAAGAATAAAAAGCAAAAACACCTTCAGAGAGGCTTGCAGCAACAGATACCAGCTTTCACTTCCCTAATTCAGACTCCTTTACTTCATCAAGTAGCAGGGATTACATCACCCACCTATTTACTAGCCGCACAACAGACTGCAAGCAGCCAGAGGTCTGTAACGGGATGGAAAAGGCTGCACCATGCCTGAAATCCCAGTGATTAGATTTATCCTACTGCCTTTGGTTAAACTGATTAAAAGCTTCTTGTGCTAGTCATCTTGTTTAATTGCATGTCATGGAATCACTCTGATCTAATTCCCGGAGATCAGGAAAGGGCTGGATCACAAAACACCCATCACAAAACACCACAACTGCTGTAGTAAGCAGCTGAGCCAAAATTTCTGGGAGGTGGAAGGGCTAACCCAAATGTTAGTCCACCAGTTCATTTTTTCCACTATAACAGCAGTTACAAATTAAAAAAAATCTGCACATAAATGTAATAATGTGCAGCCCTGGGTGTCTATCTAAAACCAAACTTCAGAGGATTAACATAAGCACTGCCAAGATAACCCTGATAACGCCTAATGCAATTATTACTGGATTTACAATTAGATGAAGCCACAGTGGAATGTTTGGAAGCGATTTCTCCTCGCTTTCATGCCTCAGTCATGGGGTTTTCAGTTCTACAAAGCTTCCACGACATGTTTCAAAGGCAAAATAAATAGAGTTATGCAGTACCACGGCAATGCATCTAATTACTGACATATCTTGCTTGTAAAAAGAGTGAGATATTGCTTATAGGAACAAGGGCAACTGCTTGTATTTGGCATCTCTGAAAAGTGGAGAGGCTATGGAGATTAACTTTCCTGATTAAATGCAAGCTAGATCTGCAAACCACTGTGCAGAGGGTGCTCTTTAGGTGCGTGGTTTCTCATTCCGGTGGTTTTGTTTCATGTTTGCTTGTTTGCTTTTAACGTGACAGTGTTGCAGGATTAGTCAACAGCAACTGGACTGTTGCCACTACCCAAATCCCAAGAAATGCCGCCTGCTCTTGGCACGAGATATCCGAAAGCAGAAATCTGTTTTCAAGAACCATTCTTGAGCTAACAAAAACAGTATAAGGGCTCGCTTCTCTAGAGTTCAGAGGAACTTTTCCACTTGCTGTTTGTCTTATTAAAGTTCCTCATGGGTAATATCAACATAACACTGGTTTAAGTGATAAAAGGATCAGGTCTTTAATTCTTAATCTATGATGCTGGTTTAATAAATTACCCTGATTTTCTCATAGATAATGACTGAAAATTACAGCAACCTTTTGAAAACAAATGGAGCAATCAATGCACTTGCTCAGAGGCTATTAAGATCGGAGAGCTGCCAAGCAGCTCTCTTCCATCAAACACCCCTTAAAATGAATTAGGGGGGAAGTAGCCAGAACATCAAAAACAGACAGGAACTTTCTTTGGTAACTGTTTTCCTTCATATATAAAACAGAAGGCCCAAACCTCAACCACTTCTCTTGGGGAACAACTCAACAAGCACCTATTCACGTGACTAAGACCTTGATGACAGGATCAGAAACTAAAGCAGACTCCCTGGATACCCACTTCGCCCTTCCTCTTGACTGAATTTTACTTTGCAGCCAGATCCACTCTCTTTCCCATTTAAACTACTCCAAAAGGTTTCCTTCAGCTTGGAGCACTGACCAGGAGAGCACAGACAAGGCAACGTTATCCCAGCACGACATCGGGGCAAACAGCTCTCTCTGACCAGAGTCTTTGGCCAATTAACAACAGTGCTGAGTACTCCAAAGCCCATACAAGATTTGAGGCCAGAACTAAGGATCACCTGAACAAGACTTTTCTGAAAATGGTAAGAAGGCAGAGAGAGGCACAGAACCATTGATCGCCTTGTCAAGGTTTATGTAGTAAATAGAGTCCTTGGCATGCCAAAAAGACTATGGTACCTGGCAACATCTCGGCTCAGATAATAAAATATCATACATACTAGAGGTGAGACAGCATTCTAAGAGCTTATTTTCAGCACAGGATGTATTTCAAGTTGATGCAAAGGTTTTGCTCATACTTACTCTTTAATAGAGTGCTAATGTTGTTTAATATTTTCTGAAAGTTACCAAGAGCCAAGCATATGAGGATGGTGCCAATTCTTGTAATTCACTGTCCGAAGCAGCTTCTTGCACAGATGAGTTATTGAGACCAGGACAACAGTAACGTGCTTAGGCCACATTGCAGCCTTTTCCATTGCTTTTGAGAGAATTTAAGTTGCCATCAGAATAACAAAGAAAACCACACTACATTTCACACCACAGAGCTCATTTCAGCAATGCTTTTATATATAGGGTAGAGATGCAAGGCAACGTGCAGGAAGTCCTTGTGCTCTGCTCTTCCTGTTGGCGGGTGCCGAAGCACCAGCCCGGCGCACGCATATCCCTTCCAGCAGAACATACACACAACACCCGCCCCGAGACAAAGCTGCAGCCTGAAGAATTAATTGTCCTTTGGCTTTGCACTTAATGAGGGTTTGGATTGCTTCTCCCCCATAGGCACATACCAAATGCAAGGAGGTCTGAAAAGTCTGAAGTCAGGGGAACATTTGAGCTTAAGCCTTTTCCCTGAAGTTAGGGAAACACGGGAATGTTTTGGGGTTATCCTGGGAAGTCATGCATTCCTGAACTGCATATTTTGTAGCATGCTGAACTGCAAAGGAGAAATAAGTCCTTTTGGCTATTTCAACAAAGGTGGAAAAACAAACATCACGCACCAGCAAGTTTTAGGATTACCACTTCAGAGTTCCTCAAGTTCATCTAGGAACTGAGTGTATTTACTTTCTTTTAGTCATTTACTTTCTTTTAGTCACAGAGATAATTAGCACAGTTGAGAGAAAAGTGAAAAATAAAGAAAGGTTTTGAAATGGTTAGAGTAAAATAACATTAACTCAGAAATCCTAAAGGAGCAGCATCTATGGAGAGCGGGGCCAGCAGAGCTTCATAGTGAGGGCAGCTTTTATTTGATGAGGATAAATGCCTGCAAGCTGAGCACAAGTGCTCAGGCTCCTGCAGAGATCCTCAGCCGATGTGACTGGGTGAAACACAGTGGTTCTGTGAGTTGCAGAACACCAAGTTCACCAAGATGCCAGTGAAAGGCAAGTTGCTTCTTTCCAGCAAGCCAAGAATTGCTCCCCAGCTGCTTCCTGCCTAAGTTTGTCTGTTAATATATTCAAATTACTATTTTTCTCCAAAGCACAATAAACTGCAATTTGCTTGGGGAAAACAAAACAAAGAGCTGCATTAATATATTTATGACCTGAAGGATTCTGAGCGTTTTGTTACTTTCTACGTGCCCATTAATCTAACCAGTTACTTGTGCTGCCAAAACTGGCACAGTAGCACAGGCTAAAAGCTAGAATCTGGTGGGGGGGGGAGCAAGGCTGAACAGCAAACTTATAAAAATATATATTGAAAATCTAAGCAGGATGTGGGCTAGACTGTCACACAGATATGGGTGATCCTGCTAGATCATCCAAAGTAACAGGGTAAGCGATAACAAACACAGCCCAAAACAGAGGCATCTGTATCATGTACTCACAATCAACTTAACATTGACTGCACGTCGCCACAGACAATGCAAAGCTCTTAGTCACAGGTAACTAGGGCCATATATTCCTGCCAGCTGGCACTCCTACATAAAAGCAGAACCTTCCATATGCTTTATTTTTAAGCAAAGCCCTTCAGTGGGTGATGTGGCTTGTTGCAAGGATACAGGTGGCATGTTCAATACCAATATCTGCCCGGGTGCACCTGACTAAAGCCTCTGCAGTCCATGATACAGGTGCTCTCATGTTTGTGACAGACGAAGCTGTGTACAGGACACGCGGGCACTGCCCGAGGCAGCTGCACATTCGAGATGAGGACATGCGAGGCTTCTTGGTCATTCTGCTGGGCACGCCAGTGCCCAGCCTGTACATCCTCAGAAGGGGCAGCACAAGGTCCATGAGCTCAGGAACCACCTACATTATCACAGGGCAAAATATACTCCCTGCATCCAAAACAGCTTTAGGCGTGAGCCATTGAGGAGACCTGGCCACACAATTAACTTGAAGTTTTAAATATTTAAAATTTCAATTGTTAACCATAATGAATTATATAAGTCAAGGAGGGAGCGCCACATCCACTAAACAGAATTAACAGCATGAGCGACTCCACTCCCATAAGCAAGATGAAAGCCTTTAGGGAGTGCACTGGAAACCAGTATGGATTTTTGATATTTTTTTTCCTGGATTTACCCACGTGCTTTCACCTGACAAGCTCCAGCACCTGCACTGGAAGAGCAACCCTCACCAGATGTGCCCTGCACTGCCCACCCTTCCCACCAGCAGCTCCTCAGTGGGGCTGTAGGTAACTCGCCACCGCCCGCGGCAAACTCGGCAGAGCCAACTCCAGAGCCGTCCGCCCGCCCGCTCCCCACGCGACAGCCTTCAGCACAAAGCCGACACTTCCCAGCCTCCTTCATTTCCCGGCTTGCCCACACTCGAGTTTCCCCGGCAGCAGCTTCTGAGGAGCCGGGTGCTTGGAAAGGGAAGGGCACATCCCGCCAGCGGGGGATCCCAACGCCTCCCGCACCGGCACACGGGAAGCCACCGCCTGTGCCCACATCAGCGGGGACGCTCTGGCCACGGTGCCTCTCTCAGAGCCTGCAGCCCCCCGAGCTGCTCTTGGCCTCGGGTTGACCTGAGCTCCGCTGCCAGCTCCAGTGGCTGCCACCCGCTTCCCGGTGCCGAGGAACAGGAATGGCACCGGCCTCTTCCATGGGGAGCTGCCGGCAGCGGGCTCTAATGTGGCGCGCTGTTCTTCTCGTCCCAAGGCGAAGGGATCGATAATTTTTTCTAGTTTTTACGACAGTAGCTCTGAAGGGCCATCTCCTTCCGCTAGGCCTTCTTTATATTTTCAATTAATATGAAACAGGGCTCATCAGTATGCTTTACGAATGCTGATGAATGTTGAACAACAAAAAAGAGATCATCTGAATGAGGCTTTTTTTTCCTTTAACCTCCAAGTATTATATTAATTAGAGAGTATTCTAGCATATGACCTTGAAGACAATGAATTGCCTGAAATTATCCTCTGTGTAAATTACATACAAGTAAATTAAAATGACAATGCGCACGCAAGATGTAGATCACTCCAAGACAGGGCTGTACAAGAAACAAGTTATTTACTAGTGAAGGAAGCATTAAAAACACAATGAATAAATACCAAACTGAAAGGTGAATGCAGTAGGGAAGCTTCTACATTTATTATTCAAAGGAAAGCAAATTCTGCCTTAGAGAGGTGACACTCAAGCCTTAGAAAAGCCTATGTCCTACGGCCGAGATTGGCCTGGCACAGCCACAAAAGCGTGAGAGCGGGAGGCTCAGCTTCGCCCACACACAAGGAGATTGGACACTCAGGTGCCAGGTACGAAGGTGCCAAATAAAACTGATTTACCCCAAAACAGCTGCCATTATATTGCCCATTGGGTTTTCACTCACCTCAAAGACGGGCGTATTTAAGAAAGACTTGGCCACGTGATGAACTCAGAACACTTCCCTCAACTCCTCCATCCTAACTGATTTGAGGACTTCAGGGAATAAAAGCCTGTGTTACTGGCACTGGGTTTTTCAAGCCCAACAATAAAATTACGTTTTGAATCCAAAAGAAATCTTTCAGTAAACTTCAGTGGCCCTATTGGAAGGGGATGTTTCACAACTGGAAGACAAAAACAGTTGAGTGTGATAATAACTTATCAATGTCCTTGTATTCTCACAACCTAGAGGCAGTGCTAGGACAAAATCATCAGAGTTTTCCAGCAAAATCATTCAGAGGTACCTTTATCTGACAGCAATTGCTTAACTGGAAGGCAAATGTGCAAAGATATTGTGGTTCCTAAGCATGCTGGTGTGAGACCAATAGGATTTTTTTATAAACTCTGCACTGAAGTACTTATGCACCAGATACACGCACACCTACTGGATTCCTAGTATGTCTCTGTCCATCCTTAGGTACCTCACACCTTATAAGAGCTAAAAAAATTAAAAAAATAAAAAAAGAGGTGTTTGTGCAGTTTGGCAAATGCTATAAACATACCCGCAGAGCCACAGCAGACACTAAAGCCAGCTAAAGTCTTGCTAATCCTTGCCAAATCACCTATGACTTGAAAGGGGAGAAAAAAAAATGTAATGTTTCAAATGCAAATGGAGCCACTGCACACAGAGAGCTTCCAGGCTGTCCAGAGTGCAAAGCATCATCTGCACAGTGATGTTTCCCAAGGCTCTGAAACACACCGTAATAAGAGACAAACTGCAACCTATGAAGAAAGGGTTGATGTGGATAAAGGATGGGAAGCAGGACGTAGGTTGACTCCTAAACAGTAGGTTTCCTTTAAAAATGGAATAAATACTGAGTGCAATTTCATAGCTGCTCAAAGACATTTCTCTGACATTTTCTTTCCTAATTTTTAGCAACAGGTTTTAAATCATGTCTTTCCCTCCTCCCTCTCAGGTGCTAAGTCATCATAATCTGACAACTGAATCTGTACAGGTAGATCTTCGCGTTCGTCTGGATTCTGCTGCAGAAGTGTGACTGAAATTTAACCTTCTTGATTAGATTAAAAGCAGATTCAGGATGTCAGCTATTTGTCAGATGTTAATAAGAAATCACGCATGCATGGGAGATCAGTTGGCTGTCCCTGCCTGCGGCTCCTAACCTGCTGGCAAGAAAATCCTCTCTCAGAAACCTCTACCTCTGTACAAAGATGTGTTTTTCTCCAACCTAGAGCTGGTTTATTGCCTTCCCGTTCCTGCTATTTACACTACAGCAGGAAGCTCAAGCAGGGCTGATTTCAGTGCTAAGCTCTTCACGGCAGAATACAAGTCAGAGAGAGGGGCTGAAGGCGAAAGCAGAAGTGTAGAAGTCAAGCAGCAAGTCCAGCAGAACAGCAGTCCACAAGCAAGACCATCACCCAGCCGACTCTCACCTGTTGGCTCACTATGTCTGTTAGATTGCTCTGCCTCGTTTCTAATCCATGCGTTATGCTCTTTTCCAGGAAATCCACTAAAGCCACTATCATCTTCTTGCATGACTCAAGAGGGGTCTCTGCAAAGCCTCCACCCTGGCCACAGCCACAGTTCTCCTCATTAATTTCCATATCCCCTTTCCTTGACCTCACCTTGACCCCACCACTTCCCTACTCCGAAGCACTAGACGAGGAAGGGAGAAAAAAAGCAGTAAGAAAATGAGAAAACGAAGTGAGTCAGCAGTCTCAGGGAAGCACAAGAGCATTAGTCAGAGCTGCTCACAGCAGTCACCACGCAGCACAGCTGTGAAGGAGCCTCAGAGCACCAGGCAGCAAACAGGTTGGTGGATGAACTTCCCCAGCCCCTGGAACTGAGTTGCTGGGAAAAGGCAGCCCTCACCAAAGCACTCTGGACAAAAGCACTCTCAGGAGCTGAGTCGCGGCACTGAACGCAACGAAGCACTCCCCACACTGCCCTCCAGTCACATTTCTACAATTTCCCTTCTGTCTCCCTATGGCCACTGCATACAGCTGAGCCTAATGAAATAAACACCCGAGGAGACAGGTGCCCTGACTCATATTAACTTCCTTCTAATGAGGGAGGCCCCTTGCTGCAGAAGCTGCTGCTAGTCAAGAACGTGCATGACACGAATGCCTTGTGCCCCCCTTGTTCATCTGCTGCCTTATCAGGGAAAGGGAAGTGCTAATGGCAGGAGCAGTAACGCCACCTGACAGGGAAGTGTTCTCCCACATCAATCGGGGGACACACGGCTTTCTAGAATTGAAATCAATTATATCAAGTTTTGCAAGGGGCACCGGCACGCATGTGCAACAAACATGACTGACAGTCGCATGCAGTTGAAGAGATTTCAAGCAGAATTCTTCTCAGACTTCATCTTCCACCAGTAAAGTGAGGTTATATGACAGAGAGCAATAAACCACCTATTTTCAGCAACAGAGGCCTGAGCAAGAGAGCCCGTCTCCCACAGAGAAGCTCCTCCTTCCCAGCACACGAAGGCAGCTCAGCTGTAAACAGTGCCCAGCCACGGCTCTGGCGGAGCACGGCGCTATCCAGGGAGGAGGCAAACCTCATCCCAGAGCCCTGCGTGCTGGGCTGAATGCAGCAGGACTTGCCGGGGAGACGCAGCTCTCCCCACGGGGGCGCGAGCGCAGAAACGCAGCCAGCCCCACATTCCTGCCCAGTGACTCGGGACAGGCGCTCGCCGCTGCCCCTGAAGCACCTGCTGAAACGCACTTATTCAGGCATTTAGCAACGGCACAGCCAAACTTGGCTTAACAGTATGCCTCACCCGCCGGCTGCTTAGAGCACCTCTCTGTCCATCGCAGGCCTTGTGGTGTATCCGTCCACCGGAGTCTCGGCCTTCTGCCTTCCACACAGAATTACTACAATTTCCTCTTGAGGTACAGCTTATTCAGGCCTTGCTGGGTGGATTATGAAGAAGAAAACGCAGAGCTCTGTCTATTATTAACGCAAACTCCAAAAATGACTCAAACGCATCTTTATTTAAAGTTTTTCTGAAAGCATTATGGAAAAAAACACACCATTAAACCAGAGAACACCGAGAAAATGGCGAAAGTTACTGGTGAACGGCCCAAACGCCACAAACTGGGTACGGGGCTGCCCCGCAACAGCTTCCCCACACTGCTGCTGCTGCTACACCGACTGCTCAACGTGCTGCAGCTCCCTCCTTGGGGTGACCATCAATACTGCCATCACCTGGTACAGCTTCCTGGGCCGCATGCATTGCTGTTTCTACAGAGAAATTTGTGGATTTGGGGTTTTTTGGGTTTTTTTCAGCTGCTCACATCCTTCTGCCTCTTGCAGTGTTTGCCGCTCTCACGCAGCTGCAAGGCTGCTCTCCCATACACCTGCCTGCATAACGCGTGCCCTAGAGGGACACGCATGGTACGGGAACACTGGGAGCGCTCGGAAAAGCGTCACCAAGCGATAAGGACCAGAAGTCCCCCCGTGACGTTGCCCAACCAGCAACAGACCCTTCCTCTCGTTATCCGTTCAGCTGTAGTAGCGAGCGCGCACTGGTGGGAAGAAAGGGCTACTTCTCAGCTAAGCAACGCCCCAGAGCGCTCCCAGCGCCCAACGGTATCAGCCCGAACGCCCGCAGCCCGTTCACACCTAGCCCTTCACGTGGCTCCAACGCCGTTAGGCGGCGTTAGGAGAGACGAGGCCCGGCGGCCACGAGCCGCGGGCGGCTCCCGCCTCGTGCCGAGCCCCTGGCGGCCCCACGGGGGCCCGCGGCGCCACCCGCGACCCCACGCGGGGCGGGTGGGGGGAGCACACGGAGACACCCCCGGCGCGCCGCGCGTCCCACGCAGAGCGCGCCGCAAAAACGGCAGGGAAGCGGCGGCGAACGGACCATCACACACGGCTGTTGCCACGGCAACCCCGCCCGCCCCCTCCCCCCAGCTCCGCCGGCCTCAGGTCTATTGTGTGTGTGTGTGTGTGGGGGAATAAAACAAAACCAAAGGGGGGGGGGGGGACACCCCACCCCCCACCC